>CM031917.1:13509630-13659304 GCA_018703695.1 Prunus fruticosa
CCATTTGAAATACAAACCATAAAAAAAACAAAGTTGAGGCCCAAAACAAAGATCCTGCCCAGAGCAACAATAAAGAAAACCCTAAACCTAAGAACATGAATGATGTACCACCATGACGTCTATGGCTGTAGAGGAGTAACCGTTACAAATAAAACCAAAGCTTCTATGAGAATAGGTGTGGACAAGCCACCAAAGTTTCAAAGAGTGCTACTACAATCCAAAGAAATGAACATGCAGTTTCAGACATTGCCTACATATGAAGAAAGTGCCACTGAATAAAGAATGATGAAGAGGCACTTGTGGAATTGAGGAGCAAAGGATGATGGTGGGATCTGATGCGTAGATGCAATGCAATGGTAGAAACAATATAATATAGAAGGGAAGCCTGGGCGACCTTAAATCCACTATTGAGACCAAACGGAGATGTCTCTTAGCTTAATAAAGGAAAATTCTAATCTGAATCAAAACTATAAAACTAAGGAAATTGAGAGAGAGAATTAGGGAGATAAAAGAGAGAACCATAGTAATGTTCTTATGGTTTCTTTGACTCTTGTTAATTGTCTATTCTCATTAATTCATATGCCTATTTATAGGCATAATAGTTGCAACAATAATGGTAAGTCTATACATACATCATTGATGAGTCATTTAGCAATTGTAGGTGGGCATCCACTCAGCTTATATTTATATTCCCCCTTGGATGTCTACCATTCATTACATGCTTTAATACTCTTGCCAGGAGTTAAGTCCTTAGAAAATCCTTTAGCTAAAATACATAACTATGTATATAACATAAAACTCTATGCATAGAACACTGACACTTGTGCGACACTGCCTCCGTAACCTTGCCAAGAAAAATCCAACTGGACAAAACTTGGTCCAAGAAAAATAATACAGTGATTAAGATCTTGCACGCTCCCATGATGCCTAAGTTCTACATTAGGCCAGATTGTTGACCATTCTTTCTACCTGAGCAGTTGCATTGACTTCATGTAATTAATCCCACATCTGTAGGAAGGTTGAAGAAGTTACTCCCCCCAGAACTCCACATATGCTTATTGCTTATCACATTTGTCCTTCACAGTATCTAGCTTTGAGTAATGCCTCTATAAAATTTGCTCTTGTAGCATCATTGGAGGACATATGTGTGTCTTCATTCTATTTAGTCCCCTGCCCAGGGTTACAATATAACAACATCTAGACTATTTTCACAAATATTCTACTACATACAATGGCTTGAATAATAACTATCAAATATTTAAAAGAAAAACTATGAGCTCATACTTATAAGACCATTAAACATTTCTATGGTATTATCACTTATTCATATATTTCTTCGTATGATTGCATATGCTATTCTTCATAAAGCTCTTTTGGAGTTGAATTCTCATAACTTTAAACATTTGGATACTCGGAACGTTTCAAATTCAGTTTAATCAAAAGTACTCATATTGAGGGATTTCATTTCAGTCAATTCAGTACTTACACGAGCTTCAAGCTCTATATTGAGCGGTAGTGTTGATAATTTAGTTTTTACTTTCTTCTTTCTTTTAATATTTCTTTGTGCAATTTATATATTGCATGGGACATTATATCTCTTAGTAATTTATTCCTTTGACTTTCTTTAGGTAAATTGCTTCTGGCGATATGTTTAATACATTTATAATCTTTATAGATTCTCACTCAAATTTCTTTATTAAATCAGGGGTAGATTTCTCATATCAAATTCCTTTATTAAATCAGTGGGCAAGCCTTTGTAAGTCTTCAAGAGTTCCTCACAAATCTCACATACTCAATGATGGTAGAACCATTTCCAAAATTTGGATTATTTATATATACTCTTCTTTTTGATATTCATTAAATCGATTATACCAATATTTTTCCATAAATCTTTGTATTGATACACTAGGAATTCATTGCAAGCCATCATATTGTAAACCATTTGCTTCTAGCCATTTTTCTTAATCTTTAGGAATTTTCATACACACTAATTTTTCATAAATATGCATAACATAGTTGCATATGTTTACCATCATAATCCCAGTTTATCGGGCAACGCTGTGCCATATCATCAAAATGATTGTCCACTTCATCTTAAACACCATTTAAATAAACATAGACATTTTCCAGATCCTTTTGTGTTTTTATCTATAGGTTCAACTGTGCAACTTTTTCAATTGGATCCTACTGCCTCTTTCCAGTTGGCCAATCTTTATTTAACATTTGTTCATTTTATAACAAGTTGTAATAAGGATCATGTATAGCTTGAATAACTTTAAAAGTATGAACTATAACAAATATATGATTAAACTTGTGAATTCATCATTTTATGGTGCATGCGCATTTATAAGCATCTTCTGATTGCTTTCATTATTTCTCCCACGATGTCATTTTTCAGGCTTTCATTATCACTTCATGGACAAATATCTCTTTTAAGATATAGAATTTATAGAATGTGGATCATAACCTCTTCAGTAGCGTCACTTTAAATAGGGCTTAAACTTTACATCTTAATCCCCTCTTCTAAGGAGTTCGTAACCTATAGATACTACATGCTTTCAGGATTCACGTATCCGCCCAGATATGTCATGCTTCAGGCATTCTACATCTTGCATTGTCACTTCAGCATTGAACACTCAATCTGCCATGCTTCAGGCATTTCACTTTGTACTCATTAGTAGTTAATTACTATGCGTTTGTATGTGCTTGAACCTCTTACATTTGACTTACACTTTTTCTTGCAATATGCTTATAGCATTTATCTTTTATACCAATTTGTTTGATGAGTCAATAATAAACATATTCCATAATCATTCTCGTCGTTCTTTGTTCTTTCAGGAACAACCACACTCTCTAAATGTACCTGTAATTTTGCCTCATCAAATATGATACCAAGTGTGTCATAAGTAGTGTCCTTTGCAGACAAACGATGCATATATAACAAACTAGGTAACATAGTGCATAATTTTCAGCTTTGTGCAATATTATTATTGTATCAAGTATTAGAGGACATAGTAACTTCTGGTTTTCTACATCTTGAGGTGTAAATATGCTTATGACACAATACAATAAGTATCAAGGACAAACAAAGAGAACAGAAACTTTATGTTTCCTTATAGAATCACAAAGATAAGGAATGAGATCTTTGGTTTTAACAATAAGTGAAAGGAAAAAGCTTATAAGATAAAAGTGAACTTCACAACGATCTATAAAAAAGTGCGAGGTTACAAACCTTTCTCTGATCATTAGGATGTAGAGAGGTTAGATGAAGAACAAGAAATATATCGGAAGGGTACTTGTTGTGATGGGAACGTACTCATGTTTTTATGTTTCTAGATAAGAGAGAGATGAAGGGAATTAGTATGTTTGACTTTTGAACATACCATGTTCCATATTTGATCATTAAGCATATGGATCTCTTATACCTCTCTTCTATCATAATTCTACCAGGAAGCCCGTGAATCAGGCTATATTCCATGAGCCAAACTACTACCCCAACAAGTAGCGGGATCATGATCAAAGATAACCTTGCTTTGAAGGTCTTCTATTAAAGATAATCTTGCTTCCATGGAAATCTTCATTTAAACACGCCAGGTGCGTTGAGAGAATTCATGTTCAGATTTATTCTTTGTTCTAGAAGGAACAACAAAGGGAG
The DNA here is from genome assembly GCA_018703695.1 of Prunus fruticosa. Classification (NCBI taxonomy): domain Eukaryota; kingdom Viridiplantae; phylum Streptophyta; class Magnoliopsida; order Rosales; family Rosaceae; genus Prunus; species Prunus fruticosa. The sequence goes on from CM031917.1 coordinate 13,513,286, forward strand.
TATTATGAAACCGTCCCAATGGTAGGAAATATATATAGCAAGTAAATAATAATATGGAAAAACTGTGGCTTAAATTAACCATACGTTAGTCCTGAATCAATTAGATTACTTTTCATAAAATTCAATAGACAATCCGTAATTTATGCAAAAGTAAAATTGTATAATAATTGAATCCTTTCAGAGATTAAAATATCTGGAAGGTTCGGTTTGACCTTACCACTGTTCACAAGCTTAAGTGGGCAGAATAGATTTTGTGGAACAAGAATTCGAATTATATGGATGGGTTGCCGCCCACCTCTTAATATATATATATATATGATGCTTACAATGCACGGTTCTTCACAGCAAGTATACGTTTCCTACTTTCCGTCATTACTTAAGTGGTTCATTTCCATATCTTCTCCTTCAAAAATGTCTTCCCTACCCCAAGGTAATTTTGATTTGACACTTGCCTCTTAGGAGCAAATATTGCTAGGACTCTAGATCAGTTTTAGTGATGTTGTCAATGATTCTTTGGTTGCTAGCATGCACCATGCTTGCCATCATGACCAATTTAGGACAACGATTGGCCAGACTCACAAGAGGTGGAGCCACTTAGATCTCAAGTCATAGTCCTCCTTTAGAAGGCCGACTCTAGGCTAATCAGAAACTATAAAAATTGGAGCAAAAGTAACAAGATTTGGAGGACTTGCTCTCGTGTTGCAAGTTCATGAGGAGAATGAAGAACTCAAAAGATTCTCTATTGGTACGCCGAAATCTAAGGCATTAAATGTTTTAGCAACTTTAATTATGTAATTTTTCTCCTTTTTGTAATATTGAGTCCCTAGTTCCAATCTTTTCTAATAATTGAACATAGTATCCACTAAATTTTTAAATCATATGAACTTCAAGTCCATTTTTGAAATAATATGGATGACCAAGTAAACTTCATGTTCTTTTCAAACCCACCTCACCATTCCTGTATTGTGATATCTAAATATAGACCTGGATGATTCTCACGTAGACATCTTGTATGTTTGTTTAGAGAACTTCTCGTTCTTGAAATTTATCTCATATAGATGAAACTTCTGTTCACCTGAATTAAATTCCAAATAACACACAACTAACAAACTTCATGTTCATGATATTCTCCCAAAAATTAAATTCATATATCTGAGCTTCATGTTCAAACATGTGGATTTGATAATGAATTAGTAATTGTGCTTTGAATTTCAAATTTATATTTAAACAAATGTCCCAAAACTTCTAGTTTTGGATTACACATAAAATACTCAAAATGAAAATATACAAGATACAAGAAGTAAGACAATAATTAAACGCCTAAAAATAAATAGGTGAACTTCTGTTTTTTTTCATTTAATTTCTCTATTATGAGTTTAAGGTCTGCTAGTCCCTTTTTGGAGATAGGAACGGATCACCCAAAATGATTACTATTCTTGTATTATACATTTGCCAGGATATTTACTATTCATGTGTCTTACACTATTATGATATTATCAAGGAGCTTCAAGTCTGATTTTCTATGTTGAATCATTTTTGGTTCCTACCATATTTTCTCAAATATAATTTCAAGGATTTGCCAGCTTCTCCCATTTTATTTCATTATTAAAGATCTTCAGGTCTTATGTAGTATGATGAGAATCAAGGAACGTCAGGTTCCAATTTTGCTTGATATATGTATAATTCATCATAATGAACTTGTAAAAATAATTTTCAAAAAAATATGAAGGAAAATAAATTCAAAAGTAAATTGCTGCTATGGATCGTGGAATTCCGCACCATAGTTTAAATAAAAGTAAAGGTACGATAAAATAAATGTGCGGTAAAAAGTAATTGCTTGTTGTATTAGGGTTATCGCACCATACAATAATAAAGTAAATGTACTTGTATGGGCATGATTCTGGCCATACGTTTAAATAAAAAAAGTAAATAAATGTGGGATAAAACCGCCACTTAAAATAAAAGGGACTTCTGCCTTTTTAGATTTACATGAAATTGGGGACTCTAGTCTTTCATTATATACATTAAGGATCAAGATCTTCGGGTGCTTAATTGATCATATGTGGTCAGTTCAATGTATTCCTTATAATCAACTTTGCTTCCAACATTTCTAGCAACGAACTCTCTATTTAGTCTGAATATATGTAAGATAATCACAACCATCACATTCAAAACATTAACTTCCAAAATTAATTGTTAATAAAAGCATAAGAAATACACGTGCATATAGATTATATATAGAAATATGACTTGCTTTAACACCCTTTGTTTTAAGTGGGTTCTTTCTTCACGACATCAAGAGTTTATTATATTAACATATGTAATTAGAAAAGTAGAAAAACATTAGTGCTAGTCGAGAGAATGTCACGGTTTGTTGTTTAAATGTACCATGAATACACATATATGAATAATATTATATAATATATTAATATATTAATATACTAAGATATTAGTGGAAAACAAGATATATTAGTTAGCATGAGTATTAAATTGTGTAGAGAAATAATAAAAAAAATAAAAATAAGGGGCGGAGACTTATCATTTTGTGTGGTTGTGGGGATATAAAACTAGGAATCGCTCCTAAGATTGCGAATCCATAGCTTCTTCATCTTCTAATGTTATTTTTTTTCGGTGGAGATGGGTTTGACCCCCCCGCTGGACCTGGAGAGAATTGGTAGTTGGGGGTTGAGAAAGTAAGGATGAAGTGGAGGAGTTCTAATGGAGAAACGAGTTGGTATTTGCCAGAGAGCGAGTCGTCAGAACGTGTTATAAAACTAAGGAAATTGAGAGAGAGAATCTAAGGGAGATAAAAGAGAGAACCATAGCTATGTCTTATGGTTTTCTTCTACTTCTTGTTATTGTCTATTCTCATTAATTCATATGCCTATTTATAGGCATACAGTCTCTTACAATAATGGTAGTTGATACATACACCATTGATGAGTCATTTAGCAATTGTAGGTGGACATCCATTTAGTTATATTCAGAACAAAAGTGAAAGTAATATAGTTTTCTATTACACTCTTCTTTACCCTACATTATGTGTGCATTAAAAATAATTGATGTTGTTAAGTCATATTGTTGAGGTTAAATGTGTTTATTACGAGTGGAGAGAAGCTTCTGTCTAGCTTAACTAAATCACACTGAGAAAACCATTCATTGTGAAATTCAATCAAGCTCTCAATAGACCTCATGCAGCTGCTGTGTTTGTCAATTATACTGGAGCTAGCTGCCATTAACTCTACAAAACCCCTGAGTCTATGAGAGTAAATATGATTAGTTTCCTTTCTTATCTCCTTCATTATTTCGTGTTGGACTTTGGAGTGTGTTACCATGCAACTTTTCACTGCGAAGATTTTACTTTCGGAATGTGCCTAATATTTTACGAAATAAATATTTGTTATAAAATAAAATAATTGGAGTATGGACTTTACGATTTAAAATTGATAGTGGAATTAAATCTTTCATTGTGGTGTTTCAGAATTGAATTTCCTTCTTTAAACAGGGTCTCAAATTTTTTCTTTCTTTCTTTCTCTTATGGTCTACTTACAATTTATAGAATAAGCCTATTTATAGCCTTTTTAAATACTTCCGTGAGCGCAGATGCTATTGCACATGCACTTCCGTCTCAATTTTCAAACCATCATTTTCATCCGTGAGCGAAATACTGTGGGTGAAGACCGTGTAGTTTATGCCTTATTTTCAAACTCATAGTTCTATGGTGGGCTCCACTTCCATTATAACACTCCCCCTCGGAGACCACATATCCCTAGATTAGTTGCCTCATTAAAACCTTGCTTGGAAGTTTGGCGTAAAAAACCGAGCGAAGGAAAAAGAGTACAACCTTACTCTGTGACATTAGAGTAATGTGAAGTTTACATGCGCCCCGTTTAAACCTTGCTAGGAAAAACCCAAACTGGAAAAAACCTGATCGAAAATGAAAGAGTACAACGTGATGTATGTGTCAGAGGACTCTTTAATGCTCTCTCTGGTTTTGCATGCTCAACTCTATTGCTTCAGAGTTGTCGGAACCCGATGCCATGCATGAGAAGCTTCTGGAAATGTGCATTGGTAAAGATTTGGTGAAGAGATCCTGAAGTTATCGCTTGAACGGATTTGTCTCAACTTTGATTTCTTGATTCTTCTGAAGCTCATGCGTGTAGAAAAACTTTGGTGATATGTGCTTGGTCCGTCACCCTTTATGTACCCTCCTTGATTTAAGCAATACAGCTCATTATCCTCATTTAAGAATGGTTGGAGTGTCCGTTGTTGTAGGGCAAAGAGATGTGTTCCCAATGTAATGAATCATTGACCGTAACCAAACGCATTCACGAATGAGCTTCATGAGGGCAAGTATTTCTTGAGTGATTGTAACATGTGGCTACCAACGTTTGCTTTGTTGAGCGCCATGAGTACCTGAGTTCCTCCACATGTAAACACATACCCCAGCTTTGTGAGCGTCCTTGATGTGGATAAGAGAGTATCCTGATTAAGACATATCGAACAAGACTCGGGCATTGGTCGGTCCACCTTAATAGATAAGCCATGTCTGCCGGTTCACGAAGATATCGTAAAATAATGTTTAACACCGCCCAATGTTGGCTTGTTGGAGTAGAGCTTTATCTTGTTAACAAATTTACTGAAAATGCTATGTCAGTCTCTACATTGTGCTAAAAACATTAAAGCACTTATTGTAGTAAGATATGGCATTTTTGGGTCAAGTACCATTATTTATCCCCTTCTGAACAATATGGATCTTTCTTAGTGTCCAGGGACGTACGTACCATTGGAGTGTGAAGTGGATGAGCTCCATCCATGCCAAACGCCTTATACTTTTTCAGGATAATTTGATTGATGCACCAAAATCCATTAGCACTTGGCTGTCAATCTGTAGGCTAAGACAATATTTTGTCTTTCCAAATATCTTTCATCTTAATTTTGTTGAGACCAATCAGCGTCTTTTGGAGCTCTTTAGGAGTTCCAATTCTACTCATATCATCAACATGACTGCCACTATTGCAAATCTAGGTTTTTGATTCTTAATAAACACACATGGGCGCAGGATCATTTGTGTATCCTTCCTTCAAGGAAATACCCCTGTGAGACGATCATACCACATTCGCCCAGATTGTTTCAACCCATATAATGATCTTCTCAATCCATCGAGAACATAGCCCGTGGTTTATTACCGGCTGCATTTGGCGCTTAAGTCCTTCTTGAACTTTCATGTATATGTCGTATCCAACTCTCCATACAGAGATGCCGGTAATGACATCCATAAGTCTCATGTCAGTTTTTTTGAAACCGTGAGGCTTATCAAGAATCGTACGAATTGCGTCCATGATTGGAGAGTATGTTTCCACATAATCAATTCCAGGCCTTTGTGAAAAACCTTGCGCAACAAGTCGTGCCTCAGACCTTGCAATCTCATTTTCCTCATTGCGTTTCTTGTAAATACCCACTTGTAACATATCCGTTCGCATTGAGTGGGGTTGGAAACAATAGGTCCAAAAAATCTCCTTTTTCCAAAGAGTCTAATTTGCCCTGATTGCATCTTTCCACTTAGGCCAATCTTGTCTCGTGTGCATTCATCAATGGAGCAAGGCTCAACATCATCAACTTTTATGATCTCAGGAGTCACTAAGAATGCAAATATATTATCGATGATTATCTCAATTCTGTTTCACACTTCATTAGTGGATGGATAATTTATGGAGAATCTTGGCTTTCGGGAATACAGGACCACTTTCAGGGCAGCATGTCTCATCAAAGACATTTTCCTTCTGAGGAAGTACCCGTCCTCCCTCAGGGGATTAAATCATGAATTACGGGCTCTCCATTTATTTCATTTGCATTCATTTTGGCCATTAGCTTCCTCTTTCGAGGAACTGAGTCCTTTGAGCCTAGTGCTCGCCCACGCTTCAAGCGTGCAAGAGATGAGCCCCCGTTGCTCGCCGCATTGCCTTCTTCATTATGAACATCAACCCTTGCAGGTGCATTTACAGCGGGATATGTGATTTCATCACCTTCAATGCATTATTAAAAGCATCTGGCATTATGTGCAATGCTTTGGAGGGTGACGATCCTTCTCACTTCGTTGTCGCATTGAGCGGTACGAGGATCGAGATAAAACAAAGTGGGTACATCCCATGATATTCACGTCCGTTTCTTTCATGAACGAGTTTGCCTTGTTCTTTAGGAGAGTGTCTTTCTCCCTAATAGTGGGAAAATTATCTCATCAAATGACAATCCCCGAATCGTGCCTAAAGATATTACTTAAGCGAGGGCTTTAGATTCTACCAATGATCAGATGGGTGAATCAAAGCCAACATAAATTCCCAATCTGCGCCCAGGGCCCACTGATTACCGTTGCGGTGGTGCAATAGGCACATAGACCGCATAACCAAAACTCTTAAAATGTGAAACATTTGGTTGATTGCCCAACACAGCTGAATCGGAGAATATTGATTGTTGCCACCTGCCTTAATCGCACCAGAGATGCCCTGCATGTAAATGCGGCATATCCCTAAGAGAAACTTGGCAACTTTGTTCTCATTAGCAATGTGCGTGCTATCAATTGAGTAACGGTGAATCAAAAAAGCTTCTGCCAAGCCATTTTGAGTATGAACATGGGGAGAGAATGTTCACTGTCAATGCCTAATCCATGTAGGAATCATCAAAAGTCTGAGATGTAAAATTTACCATATTATTCCAGCTTGTATCGACTTTAATCGGACAATCTTGGAATTGGGGCTTCGGAATTTCAAATTATTCGAAGCCAAGAGCCTAGCAAATGCCATATTCCGAGTGGACAAAAGGCAAACATGTGACCATTTGGTAGACTGCATCCACCAAGACCATAAAGTATCGAAATGGTCCACAGGGAGGATGAAGAGGCCCACAAATGTCCCCTTGAATCTCGCTGAAAATGATCCGGGGATTCAACATCAACCTTTTGTTGTGACGGTTGATGACCAACTTCCCTTGTGAACAAGCTTGACAAAAGCCGTCATTTGATACCATAATATGTTTTGTCAATAAAGGGTGTCCTTCAAGAGTTGGGATGATCTACGCATCATGGTGGATCCAGGTATGACCTACCGTCATGCCAAAGCTTCAAAGTATTTGAGTCAATGGACTTTTGGTCCATGATACTATGTGCCTCAATTGTTCGGATGGTTGTAGAGTACAACCCTCAACGAGAGCGCACCAAGCTTTTCCAATATACGCTTCGGGTATCATTGGAAATAATACAAAGATATTCTCATGTTTTTCTCATTCTTTGTTTCAACATGGTAACCATTCAAACGAATATCTTTGAAACTCTAACAATTTCTTCTGAGTTAGATGAATACAAGGCATCTTGAATTGACAGTATTGTCCCATTTGGTAACATAACTTGGGCTATGCCTTAGCCTTCAATTAGGTCTAGGTCCTGAATATGGTTACCTTTACTTTTGTAAGCATCAATTTTGAGAAATACTTTCGATCTCTAAAGGATTGTATGAGGAGTTGCACTTGCCGCAAGACAAATATCTTTGCTAGAGCTCTTGTTTTGGGGGCATCTATAATTTACATCCATGCCTTCAAATAAAGAGTCTAATCAACAATCATTCAAAATATTACCATTTTTATTGAATGAGAAAAGGAAAATAAACAGTGACTTCAAGAATACAAATGGTACATGAAGGAATTTAAATCCAGTTTCTGAACCCATAAATTTCATTCCCCCTTTCAGGAACAAAATCCCGGAAACATCTAGATGCGTCTTGTCTAAACGACGTGATATTTCCAATGAGCCGTCTATGACCGCCCAATCGTGCAACATAATTGTCTCCACTTTTCCCGTTTTTAGTGGAAGTTTGATAAAGATCTACAAGTGCCTCCCTTACCACATGTACGCATCCAATGTCCCTTTGCACCACATCTGGAACAAGCTCTTTCATTATTTCTAGGCACATAGCTTGCTTGTGTTTTCCCCTTATTTTTGGGTGCATTTTTGCCATTCATGGGTGAATTGTTCTTGGCCCAAGTCGGATGAGTGAGTACTACGATTCTTTTTACTCCCTTGCCATCGGCCAGCGTCTGCCCCTCGCCAACGTTCGTGTATACTACCACGAGATGAGGTGGCATTCACTTCCCGAGATGCAACATTTTATTCCAGGAAGTGGTGCTGAGCCTGTTGGCGAGATTTATGATTTTTCAACAAAAAGCTCTGTTGCCAGTGAGCAGCAAGAGGCAAGATACAAGTTTTGTGTACTTTGTGTAACCACTATGCCTATATTGCTCGTTAGAACACATTTGAGGCATGAAATGTAATCAGAGTTTTTTCGAGCATATCTTCCTCAAATATATTTTCACCACATAATTTCATAAGGGAGGTGATCCTGATAGCCCAGTTGTATTTCAGCACCGCGCCTTAAGTTCTGAAATCTAAAGTGTGTCCATTCATATCTAGCTTTTGGGAGAGTCACCGTCTTCTATGATTATATCTCTCTCACACAAGGCTTTCCACAGGACCAATGGCTTCATCAATCACCACATATTCGCTCTTCAGCGCTTCACTAATGTGGCGGCGAGGAAAATCATGGCCTTCGCATTTTCCTTGAGGTGGATGCATCACTTCCATCTTCAATTGCTTTGCCAAGGCCATTAGTACGCAGACGGATCTTGGATCCAGAACCCATGATAGGTAATTGTCCCCAGAAAGCTCTAGGAGCTCAATTCCAATTTAGCCAGATATTGCCATCTTCAAAAGAAGAATAAGATGCATTAGAATTCCCTAATTTTACTCAAAATTTCAGATTCGGAATCCTGGACATTAAGCCATTTATTAATAGGAACTTCAGGCCCTATAATTGTTTGAGTAACTTCAGGCCTTTATTTTAGTTGGTTATAAAATAAAGTGCTATAAATTTACTGGTATGGATCATAAACCCGCACCATACTTTAAATGAAGTAAATGTGCGAAAAAAATAAATTGCTTGTTATATGGACGTTATCCCCGCACTATACTTTAAATAAAAGTAAATGTGCGGTAAAGAAATTGCTTGCTGGTACTTACGTTAATCCCCGCACCATACTTTAAATAAAGTAAATGTGCGGTGAAGTAAATTGCTTGCGCATGAAACGTTAATCCCGCACCATACTTTAAATAAAGAAATGTGCGGTAAAGTAAATTGCTTGCTGTATGGGCACTACCCGCTCCATACTTTTAATAAAAGAAATAAAAGGAAGTTGTGTGGACGATAAACCCGCTCCACACTTTAAATAAATACTGCCGTATGGGTAATAAACCTACACCATACAATAAATAAAATAAGTGTGGAATAAAACCACCACTAAAAATATAGGAAGTACATATTATATTTTGTGGGCAATATAACTGCACCACTGGAGAATAGATGGGTTTTAAGATCACACCATCATTTTATTATGAGGATTTGCGTTACAACGCGATGGGTAATTAAAATTACACCACCATAAAACAACAGAATGGGGACAAATTCGTGCCATTCCAAATTATATTACAAAGAAATAAATTAAGCAAACATGGATGAAACAACACAAAAATTGTGAGAACACAAAAAAGAAAGTTTGCATGTCGTCGTAGTAGTAGAGTAAGAGGAGACATATGACGGAGAGGAGAAAGAGAAATAACCACATAGTGTTGGGCTGAGAAAATTTAACAGTGGAGAGACTATCGTGCTTGAGAACGTGTTATAAAATAAAATAATTGGAGTATGGAATTACCATCTTAAAATTGATAGTGGAATTAAATCTTTCCTTGTGGTGTTTGCACAGAATTGAATTTCCTCTAAATAGGAACTCAAATTTCTCTTCTCTTTTCTTTCTCTCTCTCTTATGGTCTATCTTACAATTGATAGAATAAGCCTATTTATAGGCGTTTCTGTAAATACTTCCCTAGCTTAGAGTGCATTGCACATGACTTTGCCCCTCAATTTTCAAACCATCATTTTCATCCGTGAGTAACAGTGGGTGAACAGTGGAATTTATGCCTTATTTTCAAACTCATAATTTGATTTGTGGGCTCCACTTCCATTATTTATAAAATATATTTTAATTATAAGTGTTTCTCTAGTTTAATCAATCTTGTCAAATTGCATGTGTCTTTTGCACTTTTCCCATCATTTTAGCCTGATTATATCTAGTCTTCAAAGTACCACATCGAAAATGCACAAGAAGTGGAAAGCGAGACTCATGTATAAAAGAGGAACTAGAGGCACTTCAAAAATACTTACCTGGACGAGGTCTATGGGCGATCAAGAATGCTCATGGCCTAGGTTGGTGACCTCCATTGCACTAGGAGGGGGTGCCTGCCTATGGTCTCCTCAAAGTAGGAGAGCTAACGTCATAATTGTTGCAGCGGGCATGTGTTCGCGCGGGCCCTTAATTCTATATCAACTTTATACGATGGCTAGCAAATAGGGTTAATTTCTCAGCTTTGGCAGAATTGTTTAATATATCCGTTGTTTAATTCAATTTGCAATTTCCCCAAGTTCAATTGTGACATAGTTTATTCTTAGCCCAAAAACACATATATTCGAAGAATTTATTCTAAACCAGCATGTTTTCTCCTAAAAAATCAGCATGTTTTTTCTCCTGAAAAAATCAGCATGTTGAATATGTTTCATACTTACCTGGACTTGTACGGTTTTAACGTTTCCGCCCTTATCTACTGCCGTGCTCATAGAAGTTTCTGGTGTTTTACCTTACATACTATCGTGCTATCTTGGGTTTTTGTGTTATGCTTTTATGTGTTCTTCTATATGCTCTATTTTTTTGGGTTTGTCAGTTGTTTCACCCGTGGTTTATGAAAAGGCCTTCTCTAGCTGTTCAATTGGTCAATGTCAAGTATGGGTGTTCTATGACTTGCTTGTCAAGTTGGGTATACAATATCTTTGCCCCAACTCTAAGGGGAGTATTGGCGAATCCTTACTTAGTTAGGATTTTGGTTACTTACCCATTTATCTAGTCCTATTATAATTTTGATTTATTATTATTATTATTTTTATTTATTGTAATTTAGATATATTTCCTATTTTATTTAAGGTTAACACATCTTTGTTCTTATATAAATACCTCCATAATGCTAAAAATAAATATATGAACATAACTGAATAGATGCCCCACTTTGTTTGACTTTGATTATATGAACTTTCATACTTCTAAATTTGAGTCCAATTATTCATGTACCTTGAATGTGGAGGTTGCGAAAAGTTGCCAATTTTTTTTTTATCACCTTATTGTATTTGAAATTTGAATTTTTTTTTTTTATAAAAATAATTGGAATCAAGTTTCATTAATAAAAAAAGCTAAAGCTAGTTACATCAAAGAAAACTGAAAACAACAAAAGCAACACAAAAGACATCAAGCCCACTACATCATAAAACTCACTATAGGCATAACGCCAATCAAAGGCATAAAACCCAGGAGGCTTAAAAACCCACTTAAGACATTACATTGGCAATAAACCCAAACATTAGAAAGAAAGAAAAAAAAAAAAACCAACATCCCATTTGAAAAACAAACCATTAAAAAACAAAGTTGAGGCCCAAAATAAAAATCCCGTTCAAAATAAGACAAACAAAGAAAACCCTAAACCTAAAAATATAAAACTACTGACCACCAAAGCACGTATGCAATCCGAGAGGAGTAACCGTTAAATAAAACCAAAGCTTCCAACGGAGAATGGTGGTGGAAAAGCCACCAAAGCTTCGAAGAGCACTACCAATAAATAAAAAAGTGCAAAATGCACTTTAAATACCTTCACATACCAAAAAGTGCCATCCGAGGAAGAACGACAAAAGAGGCACCTTGGGAGTTAAGGAGCAAAGGATGGTGGTGGAGATCTGACACGAGATGCAGCCGCATGTGATGGGTAGAGAATAATATAACATATAGGGGGAAAGTGGAGGATGAAAGTGAGAAGTGTATGGTGAAAACCAAAGGTGGTGGGTGGGGAGAAGATTAGGGAGAAGTTGTAGATCTAGGGTTTCCATATTCACCCAAATTTTAGGGGAAAAAAAGGTGAGGGTAAAGAGAAGAAGGTGAAAAAAAAGGTTCAAAAAGAAGAGGGAAGAAAGGAGAGAGGATAGGGTAGTGGGGGAGGTGCACCCTCCTGGTACGGCGTTGAAGGGCTTATGAGGATATGCTATGTTGAGAGCTTTTCATGTAGAAATTTTCCTCTTCTGAAAATTCCTGATGTTCTTAATTGACAAGGGCATGTCAATCGTATTTTGGTATAACATACTCTTAGAGTTGGTAAAACCGAACACACTCATCAAACAAACAAATCCTCAATTTACAAAGTTGAATTTTAAAGTACACACTATCCTCACATTTAGACACTTCAATTTCAGTTACTTATTGGTGAAACATTGTTGGTTTTCAATGAGTTTGCAAACGAAACCTTCAAGTACAAACACGTGAATAGATGTTGTTATGGGAACATGATGTATATGTGCTTGCCTAGAGCATTTCCACTCATTGTGTCATGGCAAAGGGTAAGGGCAAGTAAGGAGATACTATTCATGTGAATATTATCTGCCCCTACCCTTTTTAATTTTGTTTTCCCACCTATTGCCATGGCAAATAAAGGCAAATACTATGCACATGAGATATGAAAAAGTAATTTGTATGGAGTTTTGGTGTGGGAAGTGAAAACACGGTTATGTAGGTTTTTTAAAATTTTGTTGGGTATTTAAATTGATCGCTGATGTCATGCTAACATTAGCAAACCAGACAACAACCCATGCAATTCTTACCTTTGGGCTGACTCGGGTAAATGTGGCCCATTCTTACCTAGTCAAACCTTTGTTGCTGTGGGCATTAATTCATGACTAGGCTGCCTTTTGCCAGGCCAAAAGGGGCTGCCCACAATTATTTTTAGTGGGATTCAAGAGTGTTTGCAAATATCCCACATCGACAAGTTGAAGAAAGGAAATGAATAAAGGTGTACGTATAAAAGAATCAGCCCAAGACAGTATTAAGCACACCTCTTCTCAACCTTTTGGTTAAGATCAAATGTAGAATATGTTCTTATCAGCTTAATATCTGACGTGGTCAATGGTCACATGATATTAAATTAACTTCTTTAGAGGAAAGGTCCACCACAGTAGCTTGCTACTGGGGCTGTCGCGTGTCCCCTAAAAGCCACAAATTTATACACACATTTTCAACCTTTTGTTTAAAGTAGTTTTAAGCTTTTAATGGTTGAGATTGCATTTGAAAAGAAATCAATATCATCTCAACTATATATGATTAGTATGCCTTGAAACTAACCCATTTTCTCTCTCCTCCCTCCTGATAAATTCAAACAAGAAACTTATGACTTAATCTCGTTCTCAAATGTTGATAACTGCTTTCCCTTTTTAATGGGTGGGGGGTCTTAAATCTTCTATATTATTCCAAGTCCCAAATATTTATATACTTACTAGAATAATTAAAGAGCTGCAGCCTGATCGAACCATGACAGTTGAAAGCCATACGCTATTTCATTATATATTCCTTTGCAGGATGTCATGTCCTCCTCAGTTGAAGGGGACACCATAACCATTAGTGTTATTTTGCAGGAATCCCCAAATCGTATGGAATTGGGCCATTATTGTAGTTGTAGCCACCCAAGCATGATCCCATTTATGCATGGAGCTGTTTCAACAATGACATCAGAAGAATTCATTGGGTTTTTACAGCTCAGGAAAATTATAGGCATTGATAATGCTGTAAATCCATAACCATCAATTTCGACTTCATAGATAAGGAGAGCCATAGATATAATCAGAGCCATAAGAAGAAAAAGTTGAAGGTAGTCAACGAGTAGTGTGGGTGGGAGAAGTAGTTGTCCTTGATGTTGTGAACACCAGCATCCACAAGTCGGATTGTGAAGTTATTGTAATTGATTGCATGTACGTAATACTTTCCTAAAACAAGTATAGAACTGCCTGATGAGTAGTGCCATTTCCCTTTGCCTCACAAGATAGCTCGAAAGCTTTTGTTGCCAGAGTGTTCAGAGTCTCCTTTTAATCGGAAGGGGGAGCTTATGTTAATATTTCCACTAGAACGGGTACAATCAGAGTTATCATCTTTATTAGCTGTAATATTATTGTTTTATACCCAAAATGAACAGCCAGTAAAAATAGGACACGTGGAAGAAATTCGAGCCTGGTAGAGTAGCCCTCTGCACCCTACTTACCATCGCTCCGTTAGGGCAACACCCTTCCCCAGACACGTGCGTGCTCACAATCGACCGTCCACAGTCCCACATTGAAATTATCAACAAAGTGCACACCTCCCAAGGCCTATAAATGAGGCGCAACTATTCCCAAATAGAGGTAATGATAACGATCGGCATACTGCGGAATTGATCTCCAGTAATCTTACTAAATCTCGGACTTACTTAAGTATCGGAGAGCCTTCCGCCTGGACCACACTGGTGCTCTTTATTATCAATAAATCAGATTATCATTACCGATCCAATATTATGTATGGGAAAATCGTTTTGCCCAGGCCATCGGTCATGTTAAAAATGTTTTTGGTAGGGCTCATTACCGCGTGAGCCAACGGCAACGAAATGCAGCATAATCCTACAGCGATTGAAAATAGCGTGTTGTTTGTCTCAACTACCGATGCCCATTTAACTACGCTTGTTTTTACTAAAACGCTTGTTGTTTGCCCAGGCCATCGGTCATGTCAAAAATGTTTTTACTACGTTTGTCTCAACTACCGATGTCGTGGCATCCTGGGGCTTTGATCTATCATGCACTGATGACAACCGCATTGTGCTCGAAATGTCATCGTCAGCTCAGCTCTCTGTTTATGAAATCCACTACAGATCTCATGCATTAGGAGCAAGACGCTCTGATGGTTGCTCGCCGAGCGAGATCTTTTACAACAATGGTTCTTCTCCCTTTGAATTCGTAGGGCGCGCATCCTTTTTCAGTTGTTCACCATCAACAGTAAGAGATGATTATTGTTCCCTATATGGTGTATCTTGTCTGGCGAGAGTGAGCCTTTGCCATGGCAACCATCCTGGAAACCATATTTATGTTGTCATTGAGGATTCTTGTACCCTTGATCAAATGCCCCTAGTGTCTTGTATCAAGGTTAATTAGTACACATCAGATCCTGCAGATGCATTCCAAATCCGAGGCGAAATGAAAACAGGGTACTGATGGCCTGACGCTGCGTTGGTCCATTCCTTCAAGTGAAGGTATTACACTCCAAGTTTCCTTTCCAACATACGGGACCAGGGATTCTATTTATGCCAACTATAATTTTGGATTTCATTGATTTTTATTTCACGAACTTCTTTTACAGGTCGTATTTTTGGAAGGACATCCCTGAAGATATTAGGTGAGCTATCAGGAGATATTAGGTGACAAGTAGGAATCTAACTGAGTGTCGGTTCATTGATTTTGAAGGTCCTATGCAAAAATGAAAAATGAGATATTTTTGGTTTAACACTTAACTCATTTTGAAAAAAAATTTAAGAAAAAGTTTTCAAACTTAGGTTGTAAGTAGGTTAATTTAAGTATATATATATTTTTTTTTAAGAGTAGATCCGGAGGTGTGTAGGAGGTCCCATTTTTATAGGGGCCATGTGTGGTCGCCCAGTCCCTCCCACTTTGTAGGCCAAGTCTAATATGATTCATTAACTTATTAAAGTCAGGCCGTAACAAAAAGGCATAATTAAAATTGGGCCTAACTTGCCTTATATTTTGGGCAAGTTGGGCCAAAGTAATTTAGCCGTCTGCCAGCTCACGTCATAGCCCACGCTGACTAGAGACCTAGTGGGCCAATCCATTTTGATTCCATTTACTATATTATATTTGTTTTTAGAGAAAAAATATTACATAATATTATTATTATATATATCTTAAAATTTAACCCTTTTTTTTTTCTTTCTAATAATAAAATTTTAAAATATTTTTTTTTTAAACTAAACAATAGTTTAATCTTTTGAAAAAAATATAAAAAAAAACTCTCTAAGACTTTCAAATTCTAAAAAGTACTATCATATAGAATTAATTTGTTCGGTTTAGTCGTATTACATGTTGTAGTAAGCCGGTTCTTATTTATATTATTTTACAACTTCTATTCCAACTTTACCCTTATAGCACGGTCATCATCATCTTACCAAGAAAACAATACACCCCCAAAAGACTGCCATGTGGACGGTTTTTCAGGTGGGTTACACGTGGCGTGAGACCTTACATGTAAAGACCATGGCGCATTCACCATGTATTGATAACTCAATACGTAAATTTTAAATTATTACAAAATTATATTTTTCAAGAGAATTACAAAAGGAATATTAGCAATATAACATTAAATCAATTTTGACGGTTACGTTTTATCAAATGGTGATTCGGCATTAAGTCTTGTTATTAGGAATGCACAAGGTCGTCTAATTCCGCCGTCGCTGAGGGACTAAGGATCTGGACGTCTTCAATGCGACTTTCTCCGCGGCGAATCGCTCGTTGGCACTCCGGTGGTGCGCGGCATCGACCGCGCAGAGGGCGTGGTGGGAGCGTGAGCTTCAATGTGAGGCTTTTGGCTAGGGTTGAGTTTCAAGAGGTGGGTGGAGGCTGAGGTGGCGGCTCTTGAGGTGTTTTGTGCCGTGGCGTGGCGGCTTCTCTTTCGTCGAGGCGGGTGGGGTGCTTTGGCCAGTGGGTCAAGAGATTGCCAGGTTGTTGTTTGAGATGGGGGCAATGCGTGATAGAAATGGTAATTTTTTTTTTAATCTCTCACTTTTCAATTGAAGTCTCTGAAATTGTGACAAGTTAGGAACGAGGAATGTGTTGTTGTATAATTAGTAGGAACATGAGTTTATGGATTTAGGTTAAGTTGTATATATTTTTAACTACAATTCTTTTGTTGTTTCTGGTTAGTGATGGGTTGCAATTGAGTTTGTTTTTTTGTTTCTCCTCCCAAAATACTACATCTTAGCTGAAGCTAAGCCCGTTGCTTGTTCTACTCAGTTGATTATTGATGTGTTTTTCATAGAGGTCAAGTAGAGCTCATTTGCCTTTCATGGCTCTTGGTGTCATCTATCTCCTCCCAAAAGAAATAGAGTAGTTGCTTAGAACATCTGCCCCCGTGCTTGTTTTGGCTTTGGTTATTAAACTCGTTGAATCCACCTTAAGAGTGGTTGTTTAGAACATCTATAGGCTTTGCCGATCCTAGTGGATTTGAAAATCAAGATCTTTTTTTAGGGTTGAGGATGGGATCAATGATCTAATAACAGAGCATTGTCGGTAGAACTTGGATTCTAATTCAGATATGGAGATTATTTGACGTATAGGGTCTTGTTTAATTTTGAACCCTTGATTCAAGCATAATAAGCCCACTCCAGAACATATCCATATACAAATGAATTGTTTCTCTTGGGCAAGCAATTCATTTGTGTAAACCTAATTGTCATCAAAGTTCAAGTCATTGCATTTCTGCGAGGCAACTTCCAAACAATAACCAAAGGCAGAGGGTGATTATTTCATTAAATCAATTACAACATGTGAACATATTTGTGCTATGATCAAATACATAGTAGAGCTGCTAACTTTCCCCTTACCCACACATCGTGACTAATATTAATTCACTTCATTTGCATCCGCAATCAAAGTAATCTCTTTAGATTCTGAAGCACTTGATGCACAAGGACTTCGATTGTCCACGCCAACTTCATCTGTAGGAATTTGTTGTGGGTATAAGAAAGGCCTTGGAGGCATTTGGAGGCTCTCAATTTCTCCTTCAAGCATCTCCACTACTTTATTCATTGAAGGGCGTTCGATAGGCTTCATTTGTATGCACCATAAAGCCACCATCATCATCTTCTTTTCCTCATCTGTTGCATCATCTCCTATTTCTATGTCCTTTCCTGCCTTCAACTGATCAGAAACCCATGTCGGAAAGTAGATTTGGCTAAATTGGCTAGATTGTTCTAGGGTTTAGGGTACCTTATTGGCATGAGATTATCATTACTCCGTAGAAAGTCTTCTATATTCTCATACATTGACAAGTGCCTCCTTTCGCCATTTATATATTACCTGTGCAGTTAAACAACAAAAACCCAATGAAAATTTGGCTGCTGTGTATGGTGCTGCATGGTTCACAAAAATGTAAACGTCTATTTACAAAGTTGAGGGATCCACTCGCCGATTCTATTGATTATGAATATTATGACCTTGTCGTACCAATGTTGTAGCACTACATTGCGAAAGAAGACAGTAACATTAGCATAAAGATAACTGTTGAAAATTACAGTTCAACATGCTATCATAGTCATCAAAGGTTTGGCAATTGTCTAACATTCATAAAAAAATTTATTGAACACTCAAGTGTTTTTTGGATGATTCTTGAAAAAACACCTAATACGTGCTTCTCTATAAAGCACTATTGTGACTCATTTTTTTGTTAAACATTACTAAAAGCAATTTTATGCCAATTAACGTGTCATGTTTTAAATTGTTAGACAACTTGTAAATGTAGAGACTTAACAGGAAATCCAAATTCAACTTCCGAACCAATCCATAGAAATCGAACATCGAGTCAGCCAATTATAGCAATAACAATAAAAATTATTATTAAAAAAATATTGACCGAACCCCAAAGTACAAAACCAAACCATGTAAGAAAATGAAAGCAGCTTACCAAATTGGCATGTAAAAATATACGCCACAGGGAATATTTAACAAAATGTTATATTATGCAAAATGTCTTTAACACTAACCTCCACTTCCGATATGACACCACATAATATATATTTGCTAGATATCCAAAAAAAAAGAAAATTTAACACAATGCTAACCAATCGTTGGGGTCTACTGAATAATATTATTAAAATAATCCGAAGCGTTTATTTTTTAGATCATGAATTAACATCATATAACTGACAATAAACTAGTCTATATATTGTTTTCAAGGGAATAGACCATTCTTTCTGTTAAACTCAAAGGAAGAGCGGCCATGGGTAATCTTAGGCCCAGGGCAAAAATTTAAAGTGTGCCCTAAATAATGTATACATGAAAATTATAAATTTTTTATCAACTAATTAATTTTATTAAAATTATAGCATTCATTGTTTTACAACATGAGCCTTCCCATTTGTTACTGTTATGATAATAATTTGAGGAAAAATGTCATCGTGTTCATCCATAGGGAATTTGCAGTTAGTTTCTCTCCCACATGAAACTTTCTAAAAGTAAATATGCCATTTTTGCATTGTTTGTACGTATCTGACCCTCCCCCTCATCACCTTGACACGTGGATCGAGAGAAGACTCCTAAGCACCCAAGGCTCCGAACAAACGGCATTGCCTACCGATGGCTTTCTAAATCAGGAACCATCACTATTGATTCAAGGAGAAGTATACGATCGGATCCCTGATCGATTCTAGAAAATCAACTTTTAAGCACCCGCCCAAAATATCTAAAGGACTCGTGTCAACCTCAAAGGGCCCTCCTATGAGTCCCACATCGAAATTAAGTATAAGAGCATACAAAATGCCCTCTATAAATAAGCTCCTTCACTACAATACAGGGGTATGACTTTTCAGCTTGACTTTTATACTAAAATATATTGTCAACAAGCAAAAGCTCTTAAAAACAAACTTACTCTGGCATTTCGGAGGGTCTTAGGCTGGTTCCACACCTGTTCCATAGACCTTACGAGTTCTTCCTTCTTTCCATTCTAGGTTTATGTCAGCCAAGGAAGAGGAGAACTGCATTTGACACTTAATCGATCTATCAGATCGTCCACATCACTTGTAAGTTGCATTCATTTCTATCCGTTTAGTTTTAGTGCCAACAGATTGGCGCCGCCTGGGGAATCGCTATCGATTAGCCCATATCTAAAAAACACCAAACTCTAGACCAAAAAATGAATCCATCTTCGGCCCTTCTCCACCATGGACCCATCCTCGCCATCGCGGCGAGGCGACCCGCCTCCTCCGCCTCATACGCCCCTGAACAACACCCTTTCACAGAGTACGCGGAGGCTCGCATGGAGACTTTACAACGAGAAATGGCGAAATGTAGGAGCACAACAATATCCTCGCCTCCAAACTTGATGACACCCAGAGGCAGCGGACGATCAGCAACACACTCGACTCAACTGGAGAACGGCTCGGAGCGACATGAGCTTCGGCAAGAGAAGTCATTCAGCTGCCCGGAAGCCCATGCTCTAGGATAAGGGAAAGCAACAAGCGCAGGAAACCATCCGCCTCCCGAGACTCACCGTGCCCTCCCTGAGGGAGCGTCGCCCAGAGTACCAAGTCAATTTCATTGCCGTGATCGGACCAATGAGCAGCGTAGAGAACGGCAACCTTCGCCTATCGAAGTTCGAGCCAAACTCAACGATTAATGCCCTGGAGTCCCTTGGACCAAATCTCCATACGTCGAAGGTACGAAGCGAATTCGGTATGGAAGAGACCGATGAATTCAACAACGCCCAACCTCACTAGGGACCACGATCTCCCGCCGATCCAGACAAAAAACATAGGACCACCAAGTCACCGATCAAACAAGGAGGATGATCGGCATAAGAAGACGGAAGCTAGAAACACCTGCCAAACGGCAGGCCGGATGAACAGGACAATGAGGGCCGCCCACTTGAGAACGAGCGTCCAACCCTTCAGGAACGACCTTCCCTCTCGATCCGACCTTCGCCTCCTCCTCCAGAAGATGAATCGGATCAAGAAGAAAGAGACCAAGCTCCTGAAGGCCAACGTGGGAAAGCAGAGCCCTGGGCCGTCACTGAATTTGATCCGAACTTTTAGACACGAGAAATAAGTTCAGCGCTCCTAATATCGTTCTACTAGGGGTAGAGACCCCGTGACTCATATCCATACCTTTCAATCAGCCATGGGTTGCAAGGGCCGACTGACGAAGGCCAATGCTTACTATTCCCTTCCACCTTATCCGAAGCTGCATTGAATCTGGTTCTTCCCCATTTGCAGCCAGGTATGATACTTTTCTAATCAGCCAAAGACCTTCCTAAACCATTTCACTATTCAGACGATCGCCGTGGACACTGTCGACGACTCATACTGTTCGGCAACAAGAGGATGAGCCCTTAAGAGAATAAGCAGCTAGGTTCAGCCATCAATATTCTCGATGTCCTAAATGACCATAGGGCGGCCTTCGGTGCTTTCAAAAGTGGCCTTCCACAATCTCAGCTTCGCCATCTGTCCAGAGCAGCAATTGGACCACCTACGCCGAACTAATGAAACAGGCAGCCATCCATGCCAAGGCCGAGCATTTCAACTCCAAGGGATCGGCCTCCCCCTCGTCCCGCAAAGGCGCATCGACCGATCGGCGCCCGCACAAAACTACGAGCCGATTCCCGGAAGTTTGCAGGAAATCAGGCCCCTTACCGAACGGCACCCCCCACCTCTCGCCCCTTACGAAGGGAGGAACAAACGGAAGGACAACTTCAGAGGCCGGAGGAGTAGCAACAACAAAGGGGAAGGACTCCAGAGGCGGGACAACTTCGGCCGTCCGAAGACAAAGCAGCTTGAAGAAACCTTCACTTTGCTCAATACAACTTATGAGCATCTCCTTATGACCGAGGATCAGATGATACCAAAGCCGAACAATGGAAGCTCCTCCAGAGAGCGAAAAGGACATCGGAGTCTTTCTGCCGATACCACCAGGACAATGGTCATGATAGAGAATCGTGCATTGCCCTTCGAAAAATTGTCGAGCGCCTGATTAATGAAGGGAGGCTCTACTAGGACCTAAGTACGAGACACCGGCAGCCCAACCATCCAATCGGCAGATAAATATGATTAGTCGGGGAGCGCCCATTGCCGAACTAGCAATCGTTCGGTTAAAAATTACGTCCGTGCCGTTCGGCACCCCCAAATTCTCGAGTGTAGCCGGGAGGACGCAACGACAAGGTCGGCGAATCGGTTGGGAACCTATTACCTTTTCTGAAGAAGAAGAGCGAGGCATCATCTTCCCCCACTCCGATCCCATGATCATATGAGCCGACATTTCAGACTTCGATGTGGGCCCAATCCTCATCGACATCTGGCAGTTCGGTCAATGTGCGCGTTGCCGACGCTTTCAATGCCCTCGGGATAGATCCTCAACACCTAAACAAGGATATCACCCCTCTCCCTAAGCTTCTCAGGTGACGTGGTCGAACCGATTGGCAGCGTCCAGCTCCCATTCTCCGTCGGCACTATCCCCAGACGCACGATCATCTACACTCATTTTCTGGTAGTCGATTGTCCAACGGCGTACAATGCCATCATCGGCCGAACGACCCTCACCAAAATGAAGGCCATGCTGTCACCACACATGCTCCTTCTCAAGTTCCCCACGCACGCTGGTGTAGGCCAAGTGCGAGGGATCGAGGTGAGTGCACGGACGTGTTATGTATGTAGGACGAAGGACGAACAAGAGCTACGCTTCGTGAAGCGTACTCAGCTTCAACTGGGGCGACTGCGCCGAACGAAAAGGGGAAAAGAGAAACCGGATGATCCAAGAGATGAGGCCGTCACCTGAGAAGCGCAACCTGTCGAAGATCTATAGAACGGGAACCTCTCCGAAGCACAATTTATCGAGAGGCTCGAATTCGGCACCACACTGAGTTCGGCATTACGCCGTCACTTCATCGACCTTTTGCGCAAGAATGCCGAAGTCTTCGCCTGGTCATACAATGACATGCCCGGCGTCGCTTCGAATGTCATCGCCCACAAGCTCAGCATTTGTCCAAGTTTCAAACCCATCAGAGAGAAACGGCGAGCTTACGATGCCGAAAGATATGAAGCGATGAGGCTCGAAGTGGATAAGCTGAAACAATCGGCTTCATCCAGGAAGTAACCTACCCTGTTGGTTGGCCAACGTCCTGGCTCAAGAAATCAAGCGCGCCTGGAGAATGTGCCAGGACTATACCGACTCTAAACAAGGCTTGCCCAAAGGACAATTTCCATATACCGAGGATCGATCAACTGGTAGATGCCACATCAGGCCACGAACTTCTCAGCTTCATGGATGCATACTCAGGCTACAATCAGATATTCATGAGCCCTACCGACCTTAACATACGACATTCATTACTCGACAAGGGACTCTACTGCTACAATGTCATGCCGTTCGGTTTGAAGAACGTTGGCAACATAGCCAGCGATTGGTCAACAAAATTTTCTCCAAGCTCATCAGGACTTCGATGGAGGTTTATGTGGACGACATGCTAGTCAAGAGCAAAACGGCCGATTCTCACCTCCACAACCTCTCACTCATGTTCAATGTCTTGAAGAAGTACAACATGCGTCTCAATCCAAGCAAGTGTGCCTTCGGCGTCTCCTCGGGCAAGTTTCTTGGCTTCATGATTAGCCAACGGGGCATTGGGGCCAACCCTAAGAAAATCAAGGCATTGCTCGACATGTAGATACCGAAGACACATAAAGATATTCAGAGCCTCATCCTGCGTGTCGCCGCCCTGGCCCTCATATCAAAAGCTACCGATCGATGAGCTCCATTCTTCAAAGCCCTTAAAGGAAACAAACGGCAGAATTGTTGGACTGACGAATGCGACCGAGCATTCCAAGACCTCAAGGCCTACATGAGCAAGAGCGCCCCACGTCCACCCATCTTCCTGCGAAGACCTCATTGTCTACCTTTCGGTCTCACCAACGGCATTCAGCTCCGTGTTCATTCGCAAGCCGAATGGATAGAGCCTCCAATTTTCTACACTAGCCACGCCCTGCAGGATGCCGAGATTCGATACCCAAGAATTGGAAAAGCTCGCCTACACTCTCGTTCTCTCGGCACGCAGCTTCGGCCGTATTTCCAGGCACACAGCCTCACTGCCCCCACCACTCAGCCTCTACGCCAGGTTCTCACAGAAACCGGAGACGTCAGGTCGGCTAGTGAAATGGGCCATTGAATCTAGGAATTCGACATTCACTACCGCCTCGGCCTGCCGAGAAGGGCCAAGCCGTAGCTGATTTCATCTCCGAGTTGACTACGACTCACGAGAGAAACCGTCGGAAGATGTTGCTCCTGACCCGCCCTTTACGGCCCCACCTCGCCCAGTCTCACCGAAGGACCCTTTGATCCATCAATTCCCGTATGGACTCTCTATGTGGACGGCTCGTCCAACCAGACAAGGAGCTGGGCCGGCTGGTACTAAAAGCTCCTGATCAAACGACCATCGAGTATGCAATCCGATTCCAGTTCCAGGCTTCCAACAATGAAGCCGAAAACGAAGCCCTTTGGCAGGCCTTCGGCTGGTGAAGGACATGGGGGCTAAACAACTCCAGATATGCAACGACTCACAGCTTGTCGTTAATCAAGTACTCACCGAATTCGAAGCCAAGGACACGTCAATGGCCGCTTACTCCACACAAGCCCGCCGGTTGGTCCACCACTTTGCGGCATATCAAGTTCAACAAATCCCTCGGTCCGAGAACAACCATGCCGATGCCCTGACGCCTGCTTCAGCAATCGACGACAACATCGGTCGCCACGTGCCGATCGAGGTCCTCGCTGGCGCAGCACTCCTGAAACCGAGGTATATGCCGTTCGGTAGGACCCAAGTTGGATGGATCCAATCCACGCGCTCCTCACCAACGGGAAACTACCCGATGACAAGGCCGAAGCTAAGACTCTCGCCGCAATCAGCGCGGTACTTGATTTTGAATCAGAACCTCTATCGCGTGGTCACTCCTTACCACTAATTCGGTGTGTGACCCCACAATAAGGGGAACTACATCTTACGGGAAATTCACGAAGAGCCTCCGCGATGATTCTGCGCGCCCGATCTCTGGCTTTCAAAATCGTGCGGCAAGGGTATTATTGGCCGACCCTTCATGCCGATGCCATCTGAACTTGTCCAGAAATGCGATCATTGCCAATGCTTCGGCTCAATCCCAAAACGGCCTGCCGAGACTCTCACCCTAATTGTCAGCCCATGGCCCTTCGCTCACTGGGGTTTGGATCTTATCGGCCCTATGCCCCAAGGAAAATGGACAGCTGAAATTTGCCATCGTTGCCGTTGACTACTTCACAAAATGGACCGAGGACGAAGCGCTGCAACCATCACCGCAGCCCGTGTCGAACACTTTGTATGGAAGAACCTTATTTGTCGGTTCGGCCTCGCGAACGCGATCATTACCGACAACGGCAAACAATTCGACTCCTCTCAGTTTCCTGCACCTGTGCCAATCGATTCAACATCAACTTGTTCTTCGCATCACCAGTCGCACCCACAATCAAACGGCCAGGTAGAGGCCATCAATAAGATCATCAAAAAGACGCCGAAGAAGAAGCTCGGACAGCTGAAGGGCGCGTGGCCCGATCTCCTCCGGAGGTTCTATGGGCCATCAACACCTCCTGACCGACGGTCAACCTGGTGAAACACCTTGTTATACCGGTCAAATCACAGCTGTTCCTCGTTTGACTATCGGAGGCTCACACAGCTGCTTGTATCCGTAAATCACATCCTCTCGGCAGACCGCTCTACGGGGGATGGACGGTCGACCAGTCGACGACAGACACGCTGGTGGCTGTTGGCATCGGGATGACCCTCTTCCTCGTCACTGCTGGAGTCGGTATCATTGGCAGATTCCACATCAGCATCCTTTCCTTTATAGGCCTCCACCATCTCTTCGGTCACCCCTTCGGGCAGCGCGCGGACTCGGAGGAAGTTCAGGTTCAGCCTTCCCGCCTGCGCTATACCGTTTGAAACGGATACCAGGTCCTCACATTGCTCCATCACCTCCTTATCCAACATTCAGAGTGAACTCCTCCAGGATAGATAATCGGTGACGGCTTTCACCTTCGCTTCTCTCACGCTTCAGCATGCGACCGTTCGGACGCACCCATTGCCACCTCCATCGCCGCCTGGCCTCCAGCGCCTCCGCCAATTCCTTTTCGGCCACCTGCCAGCTTCGAGGAGAGTTCTGTGATCTTCGCGGCATTCTCTTCGGCACGCCGATCCGCTTCTTCCAGGATCCCCTCAGCTTCGGCAGTTTCGAACGGCTTCTCCTCAACCTCTTCTGGTACGTTC
This sequence comes from Prunus fruticosa, assembly GCA_018703695.1. Classification (NCBI taxonomy): domain Eukaryota; kingdom Viridiplantae; phylum Streptophyta; class Magnoliopsida; order Rosales; family Rosaceae; genus Prunus; species Prunus fruticosa. The sequence goes on from CM031917.1 coordinate 13,539,326, forward strand.
GACAGCATTTACAGCTCGCTTACCAGAGCCACATCTCCATATCAGCCTGCACAACATCAATCCATCATGACCGATTACGACAACACATAACAAAAAGGACAAAGCAAACACTTACCGCAGCCTAAGCCGGAAACATCGTCCGGCTGCCGCGTGAGCGGCTTCATCGACAGCTGTTACATCTCTTCGCAGCTCCATTCGAGCGCCATCGATCATGCTGTTGATGAACGGCACCGCCTTCTGAGGGCAAGCAATGTTCACCGGCCCTCATCCTCCCCCTCCTCTTCATCGGGATTAGGATCTAAGTCCCCTCGTTCGGCCCATTCGACTTCTTCGGAAGAGCGTCACATCGAGGGTACCCTCCATCTGCCTTTTGCCACGTCACCTGGAGGTGGACCTCCCGAACGACTTCGGCTTCGGCCACCCTCTTCTCCCTTGGCGATCGGCCACCCGTCATCTCATCTCATCGTGTTCATCCATAGGGAATTTGGAGTTAGTTTCTCTCCCACATGAAACTTTTCTAAAAGTAAATATGCCATTTTTGCATTGTTTGTACTGGATTTGACCCTCCCCTCATCACCTTGACACGTGGATCAGAGAAGACTCCCAAGCACCCAAGGCTCCGAGCAAACGGCATCGCCTACCGATGGCTCTCTCAAATCAGGAAACCATCACTACTGATTTCAGGAGAAGTATACGATCGGGATCCCTATCGATTCTCCAGAGAATCAACTTCCAAGCACCCGCCAAAATATTTAAAGGACTCGTGTCAACCTCAAAGGGCCCTCCCACGAGTCCCACATCGAAATTAAGTACTAAGAGCATACAAAATGCCCTCTATAAATAAGCCCCTTCATTACAATAAGGGGTAAGACTTTTCAGCTTGACTTTTATACTAAAATATATTGTCAACAAGCAAAAGCTCTTAAAAACAAACTTACTATGGCATCAAAGGGTCTTAGGCTGGTTCCAATACGGTTCCATAGACCTTAAGAGTTCTCGGCTTCCTTCCATTCAGGATCAGCAGCCAAGGAAGAGGAGAACTGCATCGGACACTCAATCGATCTATCAGATCATCCACATCACTTGTAAGTTGCATTCATTTCTATCTGTTTAGTTTTAGTGCCAACATGCATCATAAAACTTTCAATTCATTTTCATTTTCTGCTTATTCTTCCAAATGAATATGAACAATTCATTTGGTAAATCTTCAAATAAATTTTCATGTTTAAACGAAGTAATCCATTACAAAACTCACGTTCTCCCTGCAAAACTGATTAAGACCCAAGAAAAATCATCTTTGTTGCTTATCTGGTTGCACCTGAAACCCATCTCAATTCTCAATGAATAAGTTCTCAATTGGCGACCTTGAATCCTGAAGAATGCCTATATAAAATGATTATTTGGAAAATAGCAGCAACATAGAGAATAAATAGACAAAGTGAAAGAACTTGCAGCTCTGTTGGCTTGTCTCTTTTGTCATGGAGAGGAAAGGATAGGGAAAGAGAGAGGCGATGGAGAGGAGAGAGGCTGCAGTGTGGCTGTGAGTGAGGGATGTTAGGTACATATATAAGAAAATTGAGACAACGAGAATCTAAACCCTAGTATGGTCTGATTTTGTTTTGTTTTTGTTTTTTGGGATAGGATTAAAAAACAATATATTTGCTCGCATATATGGCTTAGCACACGCTTTTGGGGAAGGGAGGATTAAACAAAAATGCACGCCTGGTTATTTTTTTTTTTTTTTTTTAGGACTTTTTGTTTTTTTATTTGTTTTGTTTTATACGTATATAATATATGGCTTAACTTGATTTTATTTTGGTGCCCCTTTCAATTATGGGCCCCGGGCCAGGCCCCACTCTGCCCTCCCCAAGGGCCGACTCTGCTCAAAGGTACAGAAGATACCAAGTATGTGCTCAAAAATGTTGATTAATATTCAAACACAACTGTTATGAGAGGTACTTGTCTATTTATCATTGTCCACATTCTGAGCCACCCCAAGGAAATTTCCTTTCAGGTGAAGAAGACTAATCAAATTTCCAAAAGGTTTTTAGGCCCAGCTGAAGCAAGAACCCAAGTGCATGCAACGTCGAGGAAGACTTTAAACATATACTCATGTTATGTGGTTATCATCCTATTCCAAAAAAAAAAAAGGACAAAAATAAAAATAAAACAAAGAAAGTTCAATGAGAACTAAACACTTGTTCCACAATAGACAACTACTTAAGCTTGGGAATCTCTCCAACCCACTCCTCAAGTCAGGAAATATTTTCTGCATTAGTGATTATTTGGACTTTATAATACAATGTCAACCAATGGTTTGGGTCCACTTAATAATATCATTAAAATGGATCCGAATCATTTTCTTAGATTTCTCTCTGTCATGATTTACTTGACTTTTCTTATAAACATACAATCTCATTTAAATTTCATCCAAAAGACAAAAAATTGACACATCAAACATAGATTATTTTTAATTCAAACAAAATTGCTTCACACCCAAAACAAACATTACGAAATGTTAAAACAGATTGTTGCTCTCTTCCCATCGTCTCCCCTTTCATCTTCAAAAACCAAACGAAACCATACAAGAAGAACCAGCAACTCATAGTGGCATGTTCTTCAAATTTCACATTGCAACCCTGTTTAAAAGAATACAGGTGTCTTAGTTACTCAATTCAATTTTGCTTCACCATCTTGCAATTCCTCTCACCATACACAAGATTTTCTTCCTCCATTCCAAGTACAAGATACGATGGTTTTACAAGAAAACATATGAAATAATCAAATCTAACAATTTGCCCATTAATCAAAACCTAATAAAGTTCATAAGTAATCTTCGGTAGTTTCCCATTTTTGGCTTATTATCACAAAAGGTCCCTAAGGTTTATCAAAACTATCAGATTGCATCTTTAATATTTTTTTGTGTCACTCGTGGTCCTCAAGGTTAGTATGTGTGATCACAAATGGTTCCCTTTAGCCGTTTCCCAAAACTTCGTTAGTTTGCCAATGTGACATATATACATATCACAAAACATCCTTGAGGTTCACACATCTATCACAAATGGTCCCCTCCGAAATTTTTTAATTTTTTAATTTAAAATTCATAAAAATTTGGTTTTCTTTTTTATATTATTTAAAAATATATATTGTATTTTAAATACATATGACACTATATTTTTGAAGATGTGGGCTCCACGTATATGCCACACCAACAAACTAATGAAGTTTTTTTTAAAAATAATTTAAAATTCATAGCATTTAAAAATGAAAAAACCATTTATATAAGGATTTTAACCTTGAGGACCATTTATAAACCCTAAACCCTTAGTTTTTTCATTTTTAAATTTTATGAATTTTAAATTATTTTTTAAAAACTCCATTAGTTTGTTGATGTGGCATATATGTGGAGCCTACATCTAAAATAATATAGTGTCATGTGTATTTAAAATTCATAAGATTTAAAAAAGAAAACCAAAATTTTATGAATTTTAAATGAAAAAAATTAAAAAAAATTGCAGGGACCATTGGTGATAGGTGTGTAAACCTCAGAGATGTTTTGTGATATATATATATGCCACATCAGCAAACTAACGAAGTTTTTGAGAGAATCTAACGGTAGGGACCATTTGTGATCACACATACTAACCTTGAGGACCATCAATGATACAAAAAAATATTAAGGATATAATCTGATAGTTTCATAAACCTTATGGACCTTTTGTGATAATAAGCCTATAAACTATAATAAGCTAGAGATGTCTTTTTGTATTTCTTTTGTGGCCAAGATTGGAGATTTGATTGTGTCTCGGTGCTTACCCACCCAAAATCCACGGTATCTTCCAATTTGTTACTATAAGAAAAATATTAAGCATAAAAAAAAGGTATTCAATTGTTGGTGTCATTTTGAAAGCATGAATAAGAATTTATGGAAGAAAGAACTGAAGAATTTGTGGGAGGGAGAAACTATAACAGAAAAAAGAAAGAAAGAACGAATTCCTCTTTTCATTTATTTATGTATTTAAAGACCTTTCTTATTGAGAGTGGCGATAGTATACTAAATACACACACAACACAAATACTAGGACTCGAACCCAGGACCTTGCCCGATGGAGTAATTACTCCAAACCACTACACTAGCGGGTCCTTTGCATTTATTTAAAGTGTGAGGCAATTGGTTTTTTAATTATTGAAGTGTGATGTGTCACTTTTTTGGCTTTTGGATGAAATTTAAATGAGGTGGCATGTTTATAAAAAAAAAGTTAAGCTGATTATGGCAAAGAAAATCAAAGTAGAAGATTCGGATCCCATTAAAATGATCCAAATCATTCATTTTTTAGGTCATGAATTAAAGATCACCCTTACAAAAAGTTACAAAATTTGAAAACATTAGGCATCTAATTGCGATAAAAGAATAATAGACAAACATAATACTTCGTATAAATAATAAAAAACATTCATGATAATAATTAAATGAATAAACGATTTTTGATTTCACTAATTTTTTTCTAGGCCTTGAGTTTCTATATATCTCCAAATAATTGGTCCACTCCCGTCAACATGACAATAAATTAGTCTATTTATTGTTTTCAAGGGAATAGAGCAAGCTAGTATTGTACTCAAAACTGTTGACTAATATCCAAACACAGCTGTTGTGAGAGGTACTTATCCATTTATCGTTGTCCACATTCTGAAACACCCCAAGCAAATTTCCTTTTTGGTGAAGAAGACCCCAAGGAAATTTCCTTTTTGGTGAAGAAGACTGATGAAATTTCCTTTCCTGTAGGCAACATAGAGGAAGACTTTCACCAAATACTCATGTTATGTGGTTCTCATCCTATTCCAAAAGAAAAAAATGGACAAAAAGAAAAAAAAACACAAAGAAAGTTCAATGAGAATTAAACCCTTGTTCCACAATAGACAACTACTTGAGTTTGGGCATCTCTCCAACCCACTCCTTAAGTCAGGAAATATTTTCTACATTAGTGATTATTTGAACTTTCTTTGTTTTGATCAAACATGTATATTTTAACCCACCCCCCACATATATATTTAATGATAAAACATGTTACTTTTTATTTATTATTTAAATTATTAATAACAAAAAAGTGAGAAAAGACTAATAAGGTTTCAATGTAGGTTATGCAAAACACGTGGCAGAATCTAAGTTTCATACAAACACTTATGAAGAAAGAAGAATCGAATATTGATCTTCCGGGGTAAAAATAAATGATCTTAATCACTAGAACTACACACTCCTTGTAATATTAATTTTTCTTCAATGTGTAAGTGTAAATTTAGATGAGAGTATATCAATATTTCCTGTGAACTCTCTCTACTTAATTATTATTTTTAAGTTTTTATCCAAAAGTTCTAACCTCTTATTATCAAGTTATTACAACATTAGCCATTACTTTATGCTAACTCCACAACAGGTCATTACTGAAGGGATATTTGGCCTCTTAGTACTTGAATGGTCATGTAGTTTAGATATCCAAATAAATGATTCTTAGTGCACTCCCATCAACAAGACAAATAAACTAGTCCGAAAGGTGTAGAAGAGTCCACGTATTGTGCTCAAAACTTCAAACACAATTGTTATACTACATGAGAGGGTACTGTCTATTTATAGCCGAAACAACGAGAGACTTGGACCATTTATAGGGCGTTTGGTATCCTATTCAAATAGGGAACTCAAAAACTTTGATTTTTCTAAAAAACAAGGAGTTCTTAAATCCATTTTTAAGATTCAAAAACTTGTTTGGTATGCAACTTGAAAACTGTTTTCAAATCTTAAAAATTTGAGAACTTGTGGGTTGTTAGAAAAAAACTGGAAAAACAGATATTTTTTGCTTTTAATAATTTGGGTGTTTTTTAGTTGTTATTGAGTTTGAGTTTTTAAAAATAGGGCTACCAAACAGGTTTTCTTTATTTTGGACTCAAGTTCTGTTTTTAAGTTCAAAAAGTTGGATTCAAGTTGAATACCAAGGATCGAAGAAGATCTCGCTGCGTCTTTATACACATGCAATACGATTTTAAGGTGATGTGCTTTAACAAATTTACAAACATGTACATAATAAGCAAGCCAACTGGTCTGAAGGGATATCCTTTTGCATATCTATCAACTTTCATATTAAATTTCACCTGAATTTTGAATATGTTTGTGTTCATATATTGTAAGTAATATTTTGAATATGGGCATACAATCTACATCTATTTATTATTAAACCTCGTCCATCCTGAATATTGAATATGTTTGTGTTCATATATTGTAAGTAATAGTTTGGCTAAGAAATTTCATAGTTTTTGTTTTTGTGTCCCTCGTCCAGTCCAGGGTGAGCTTCTAATCCCCAAAAAACATTAAAACACAAGAAAAACAAGTAAATTCCAATTCCTATACGCGCCCCGACTCTATGACTCAGTGTGCCTTCCTCTACGACTCATTTGATTTCTCTTTTAATTAAATCCTCTTGCTTTTTCATTTTTTGTGTTCTTGTTTCTATTTGGTAGGATATATATGATTTACATTACTTGGATTAAATTCAGCGACCATTGGATTAGGATCTACATTATTTGAGCCTTGGGGTTTATTCCTTAAAAAAATTGGATTAGGAATAAATCTCCCCAATCTTATTCCTAATAAAAATTGGATTCACCAACCCTTAGGGTTCACTTCAGAATAATTGTGAATTGAAAGGTTGATGGCGGGTGTTGAGAGTGTTTATCCCACATTGAAAAATTAAGGAACTTAGTATGGGTTTATAAGGAGACGGGCTACTCCCCATTGCTAATTGGTTTTGGGTTGGAAGAGTGGGATAGAAGAGTTGCTGCATGTAAGACACGTGTCTTGGGGAAACAAGAACGGTGAGCAATCCCACATCGCTCGGGGGAGGGAAAGGTGAAGTGCTATAAATGTGTGGGCACTTCTCTTCCTAACATGAGACCTTTTAGGAGATCACTGACTTCGGATTCTTAGGAACTCCGAAGTTAAGCGAGTTGGGGAGTAAAGCAATCTCAAGATGGGTGACCTACTGGGAAGTTGGTTGTGAGCTCCAGAAACAAAACCGTGAAGGTAGAGAGGGGGGCCCAAAGCGTATAATATCGTGTTAGGGGAGTCGGGTCGTGACAAAGTGTGTCAGCAAGGACGCTGGGCCCCAAGGGGGGTGGATTGTAAGACACGTGTCTTGGGGAAACAAGAATGGTGAGCAATCCCACATCGCTCGGGGAGGGAAAGGTGAAGTACTATAAATGTGTGAGCACTTCTCTTCCTAGTACGAGGCCTTTTGGGAGCTTACTGGCTTCCGGATTCTTAGGAACTCCGAAGGTAAGCGAGTTGGGGGCTAGAGCAATCCCAGGATGGGTAACCCACTGGGAAGTTACTCGTGAGCTCCCAGAAACAAAACCGTGAGGGTAGAGAAAGGGGCCCAAAGCGGACAATATCGTGTTAGGGGAGTTGAGTCGTGACACTACACTCCCTCCGCTGCTTGTTTTTCCTATTTCTTTTTAATACATACAAGGACATTTTATCAACTTTAAAAATACAGAATATTATGTGTTTTTTTATTTTTCTGTAAGAAGAATATATTTCTTTATTTTATACATTTATTTATTTTTTTCGTTGTTAAGAAAGATGTTGGGAACATGGGTCTTGCATGTTTTTTGGGTTCCTCCGATGCAATTGGGAGAATAGGTACTCAAAATGGAAACACGCACGTTATTTGGGCCCAATAAGAACATTTCAATATTTATTTATTAAAAAAAAATTATATGTTGAGTTGGTAGAACTGGATTCATTTGACCATGAGTGGTGTTGCTGGCAAAGAGGAGCGGATGGGGGGTTTTGCCGTCAAATAATGAAGTAATAAATACTAATGCACTAATAGGGATAAATGTGATGCAGCTCACAAGTAGAAATTTGACTGAGAGTCGTTTCATTGATTTTGGAGGTCCTGGGCAAATATGAAAAATGAAACCTTTTTGGTTTAACACTTACCTCATTTTGAACAAAAATTATAAGAAAAAGTTTCAAACTTTGGTGGTAAGTAGGTTAATTTAAGTTTTTTTCAAAGGCCCATTATATAAAAGATAAAGCGCCCAAAAAGCATTAGTTTCAACACATAAAAGGCGTTTTTTTTATAGTATACTTAGTAGAGGTCCCATTGTTTTAGGGGCCGTGTGCGGTCGCTCCAATTTGACTACCTTGTGGGCCGATCTTGATCTGACTCATTAGGTTATCAAGTTCGGGCCCGAAATAAAAAGTGTATAATTAAAGTTGGGCCTGACACGTTTTATGTTTTTTGGGCGAGTCGGGTCAAGGAAATTTGGTCGTCGCGAGCTCACCGTTACATAATATTATTATTATATATATCTTAAAATTTAACCCCTTCTAATAACAAATTTTTAAAATATCTTTTTTTAAACTCAAACAATAGTCTAATCATTGGCTTTTTTTTTTGAAAAAATATAAATAAAAAGCTCCCTAAACAGCTTCAAATGCTAAAAAGTACCTAATTTGGTCCGGTCCAATCGAGTTACATGTTGTAGTAAGCCGGTTCTTATTTATATTATTTTACAATTTCTATTCCAACTTTACCCTTATAGCACGGTTTTCATCATCATCTTACCATGAAAACAACAATACAATAAAAACCATGGCGGCTCCACCATTGTTTGATAAATTTTAAATTATTACAAAATTATATTTTTCAGGTTTATAGGAGAATGACAAAGGAATATTAGCAATATAACATTAAATCAATTTTGACGGTTATGTTTTATCAAATGGTGATTCAGCATCAAGTCTTGTTATTAGGAATGCACAAGGTCGTCTAATTCCGCCGTTCGCTCAGGGGACTAAGGATCGGACGTCTGTCGATGCGACTTCTCGGCGGCAAATTCGTTGGCGCTCCAGCGAGCACGGCATCGACGTGGACAGGGCGCGTGGGAGGGTGAACTTCAACGTGAGGCTTTTGGCTAGGGTTGAATTTCGGAGAGGTGGGTGGAGGCTGAGGCGGCGGCTCTTGAGGGTTTTGTGCCGTGGCGTGGGCGGTTTCTCTTTCGTCGAAGGCAGGTTGGGTACTTTGAGCGGTGGGTCAAGAGATTGCCAGGTTGTTGTTTGAGATGGGCGCAATGCGTGTGGTGCAAAAGGTAATTTTCTTAATCTCTCACTTTTCAATTGAAGTCTCTGAAATTGTGACAAGTTAGGAACGAGGAATGTGTTGTTGTATAATTAGTAGTAAGATGAGTTTATGGATTTAGGTTAAGTTGTTGTATATATTTTTAACTACAATTCTTTAGTTGTTTCTGGTTAGTTAGTGATGGGTTGCAATTGAGTTTGTTTTTTTGTTTCTCCTCCCAAAATACTACATCTTACCTGAGCTTGTTAGCTTGTTGTATTCAGTTGATTATTGTTGTCTTTTTGATAGAGGTCAAGGAGAGCTCATTTGCCTTTAGTGCTCTTGGTGTTTGATGGAGGCTTGCTTATCCTAGACCTAGAGGATTTGAAAATGGACGGAGGCAACATTATTTAGTAGAAACTAGAAAGAAACAGAGTAGTTGCTTAGAACATCTGTAAATGGGTGGGATGTATGTTCCGATCCTTACGAGTGGTTTGTTTAGAACATCTATAGGCTTTTCCGATCCTAGTGGATTTGATGTATGTTCAAAAATCAAGAGCTTTTTTTAGGATTGAGGATGGGATCAATGATCTAATGACAGAGCTTTTTTAAAAAAGTTTTAACAGCAATGTCTTCTACTTCTGTGATGTGTGCTATAATCTATGTCAAAGAGAAGATTATAGCACTCTACCACTTATCAGATTGGTTTAGAATTTATTTGTTAATCAAGTTTGTCTGCCATATTCCTACGTTAAGAATTTAGAATTTAGTGAAACTGGCACTTCCCTTTGGAAGGTCTCCACGGTCGAACCACGTGGATTGTGAAGCTTAGGCTAATGTTTTTTAAGCTTTTTCTTCGTTCCTGCCTGTGGTTCAGCTTCAGTTGTGTAGTTTGCACTTTTCAATCTTTTAGCCCAAATTGCTGACTCCATTAAGCAGAGTTCACAAAAGGGGTATGGTATTTCCACATTAGAGTTGCATCAGATTTCAGCCCTAGAAATTAAGGAGGTTAGGGATTTGCACTTTGGTCCAAATCCAAGTCTGTAGCTTTGCTCTGGGTCTGTAAACTCTTACATATGGTTTAGTCATTGTCGGTAGAACTAGATTCTAATTCAGATATGGAGATTATTTGACGTATAGGGTCTTGTTTAATTTTGAACCCTTGATTCAAGCATAATAAGCCCACTCGATAACATATCCATATACAAATGAATTGTTTCTCTTGGGCAAGCAATTCATTTGTGTAAACCTAATTGTCATCAAAGTTCAAGTCATTGCATTTCTGGGAGGCAGTTTCTCAAACAATAACCAAAGGCAGAGGGTGATTATTTGATTAAATCAATTACAACATGTGAACATATTTGTGCTATGATCAAATACAGAGTAGAGCTGCTAACTTTCCCTTACATAGATCCACACATCGTGACTAATATTAATTCACTTCATTTGCATCCGCAATCAAAGTAATCTCTTCAGATTCTGAAGCACTTGATGCACAGGGACTTCGATTGTCCACACCAACTTTATCTCAGGAATTTGTTGTGGGTATAAGAAAGGCCTTGGAGGCATTTGGAGGCTCTCAATTTCTCCTTCAATCATCTCCACTACTTTATTCATTGAATGGCGTTCGATAGGATTCATTTGTATGCACCATAAAGCCACCATCATCATCTTCTTTATGATCTTCTTTTCCTCATCTGTTGCATCATCTCCTATTTCTATGTCCTTTCCTGCCTTCAACTGATTAGAAACCCATGTCGGAAAGTAGATTTGGCTAAATTGGCTTGATTGTTCTATACCCACATTCAGGTTTTTCCTTCTGCCAGCCATTTCCATCAATAGCATTCCAAAACTATACACATCGGCTCTGGACGAAACACCTCCAATGTTTTTGTAGAATAGTTCTGGAGCAATGTATCCCATGGTTCCTCTTGCTGCAGTCAAAGATACAATGCTATTATCCAATGGGCATAGCTTTGCTAACCCAAAATCAGAGACCTTGGGAGTAAAATTCTCGTCTAGAAGAATGTTGTGAGGCTTGATGTCAAAGTGCAAAATTTGCATGTCACAGCCTTGACGGAGGTATTCAATACCACGAGCCACTCCAAGTGCGATTTCAAATATTTTCTTGCAACTTAAACACACATCTCCTTGTTGAGAAAAAAATGTATTTCTCAAGAGACCCATTAGGCATGAAATCATATACTAGAGCACGTTTTGAACCATCAACACAGAAGCCAATAAGTCGCACCACGTTAACATGGCGAATCCTTCCAATGGTACCAACTTCATTAATAAAGTCTTGCCCAATAGTTTTGGACTTACCCAACATCTTGATGGCTACAAGGCGACCACTGCGGAGCTTAGCCTTGTATACAGAGCCATAGCCTCCTTTCCCCAATTTGTCCTTGAAACCTTTGGCCATTTTTTTGATGTCGGAGTAAGAGTACCTTATTGGCATGAGATTATTATTACTCCGTAGAAAGTCTTCTATATTCTCATACATTGACAAGTGCCTTCTTTGCCATTTGTATATTAGTAGTGCAATTAAACAACAAAAACCCAATGAAAATTTGGCTGCCAGGTATATTGCTGCATGGTTCACAAAAATGGAATTAATGAACACGAAGTATAATAATGATAATAATAATAATAATATACTCCTTTGCATATCAATCAAAATAAGAATATTAATGTTCCAGTTATCCACACAAGTATTCTCTTACCTAGGGAAGCGACTGCACATCCCAGAAGCTGGCCAAGGTGTGATCTGTAATAATACAGAGGGAAACGCCGATCAAAGTGGAAGAGCTCATATATTTTCTTAAGCCGGGGTCCTGCAACAGAAGTAAAGAAATGAGTCGATCAATGGAATGAGTAAGGTGGTTAGTCAAGCGAAAAGGCCAAAGAAAAGTAAACGTCTATTTACAGAGTTGAGGGATCCACTCGCCTACTTTGTCGATTATGTTCATTATGATCTTGTCGTACCAAGGGATTTCTACATTGCGAAAGAAGACAGTAACATTAGCATCAAGAGAATTCTGGTTAGACCAACAGAAATTATACACAAATTATGAAAAGAAAACTGTAACATTATTATCTTCATGAGCCAGGGTGCTACATTGAAAAGAAAACTGAAACTGTTGGAAATTACAGTTCAACATGCTATCATAGTTATCAAAGTGGGTCACTTTGACTTCAAGGGTAAAATTGATATTTGACCATAGTTTCAGAAGGCACTACAATAAATAAGCCTTCTTTAATATATAATTTATACTTTAAAGGTTTGGCAATTGTCTAACCTTGTCGTGAGCATTGAATTCCATTGCCGGTTCTGTTCAGACTGCACGTTTCCTCTGATCTGCAACTTTCTGTACATGCATAACGAAGCCATGAGAGTTCAAAGCCATGCGCTATTTCATTATATATTCCTTTGCAAGACGTCATGTGCTCCTCAGTTGAAGGGGACACCATGACCATTAGTGTTATTTTGCAGGAATCCCCCAAATTGTTTAACCTTAGGCGACGCCCAGCCGGAAATTTTATGAAATAAGAATATGTTGTTAAATTGGAGAAAGAAGAATTGGAAGAAGAATAGTTGTTGACCCCACTGATGCATGGAGCTGTTTCAACAATGAGATCGGAAGGATTCATTGGATTTTCACAGCTCAGGAAGATTATAGACATTGATGATGCTGTTGGGTAACGATCATAAGGACCTGAATATTTTGAGTAATAATAAGAAAAGTTGAAGGTAGTCAACGAGTAGAGTGGGTGGGAGAAGTAGTTGTCCTTGATGTTGTGAACACCAGCATCCACAAGTCGGATTGTGAAGTTATTGTAATTGATTGCATGTACGTAGTACTTTCCTGAAAACAAGTATTGAACTGCCTGATGAGTAGTACCATTTCCCTTTGCCTCACAAGATAGCTCGAAGCATTCGTCGCCGCAGTGTTTAGAGTCTCCTTTCAATCGGAATGGGGAGTTTATGTTAATATTTCCACAAGAACGGGTACAATCAGAGATATCATCTTTATTAGCTGTAATATTATTGGAAGCTGTTTGGGAACAAGAGGAAGGAACTAGAAGAAGAAGAAGAAGAAGGAGCAGTGTGTAAGCAGCAAATAGGAGACTTCCTCCAGACATGCTGTCAGAGCACAAGGGAAATTTCCAATTTAGTGCAGTTTAACTCTTTAAAGATATAATATAAAGTCTCTTTTTTTTTTTTCCCATAATCAGATAAGAACTAAGAATTTAAGAGATCACCGTACCCGTCGGCCATTGACTAAAACATCCAGAAGGAGTGGGGCCCATGTCATCTGAAGCAATCCACACAATGAAAAAAAAGAAAAGAAACCCAAGTCCATATCATATCATATCATCTTCAAGGATACTTGTACTCTGCAAATAATTTCTTGCCATTATGAATTTCTCACGATGGTTGCTCATGATAGTCGTAATAGTAGTAGATGCAGTCAATGGTGGAGTAGGCCATGAAGATTGCAGAGAAACAAGATGTTGCCGCCACGGCCCAGCCATCCGATTCCCATTTCGACTTAAAGGTAGGCAGCCAAATCATTGTGGCTTCCGGGGATTTGATGTTTCATGCACTGACGACAACCAGACTATGCTTGAGATACCATCGTCGTCAGCTAAGATTCGTGTTTATGAGATTAACTACAGATCTCATGCAATTATAGGAAGTGCTTATGATGGTTGCTTGCCAAGGGAGTTGTTTTACAGTAATGGTTCTTATCCCTTTGAATTAGTAAGCCCAGCAACCTTATTCAGTTGTCCACCGTCAACACTAAGAGATGAATTTTGGTCCAATCATTCTTATTATCTAGCGAGATTGAGCCCATGCCATGGCAACAATTCTGGTAACCATATTTACGCTGTCTTTGGTGATTATTGTTACATTGATGACATGCCCCTAGTGTCTTGTATCAAGGTGCATGACTACAATTCAGATCCTGCATATATATATGATGAGATGAGAGAATTATTATTGCATTGGTCCATTCCACCATGTGAACATTGCAAAGGTATTTTACACTCCAAGTTTACTTTCCAACTATAATTTTAAGACTATTTGAAGATTCTATGCAAACTATAATTTTGGATTTCATTTATTTGAAAACCAGCCCTTATTTCATGAACAACTTTTACAGGTCGTAATCTTATAAGGACAAATCTGAAGATATTAGGTGAGCTATATCCGCAGACCTTCATTTCATCTAATTTCTTCTTCTTTTTTTCCTTCCTTTTTCTTTCTTTTATGAACATAATGGTGAAGAAATTAATCAAGGGTATGTTTTCAAGAGAGTTTAAAATGGCTAAAACCACTTTAAAAAACATTTGACACAAAAAGAAAATATTTGCAGGTATTTCCGCACTCTGTTTAGTTCTAATAGCGACGGGGACGACAATCTACTATGTCTACAACTCAAACAAAAAGGAAAAAGAAAATCGGCTTAGAATTGAAAGATTTTTGGATGAATACAGAGCGATGAAGCCAAGTAGATATTCCTACGCTGACATTAAGAGGATAACAAATCAATTCAAGGAAAAGTTGGGTCAAGGGGCCTACGGAACAGTGTTCAAAGGAAAGCTTTCCTCTGAATTACTTGTTGCTGTGAAAATCCTCAACAATTCAAATGAAAATGGGGAAGATTTCATAAACGAAGTGGGGACAATGTGTCAAATCCACCATGTCAATGTGGTTCGCTTGGTTGGAGTTTGTGCTGACGGATTTATTCGTGCTCTTGTTTACGAATACTTACCAAATGGCTCTTTACAAAATTTCTTATCATCAGCAGATAATAAGAATTCATTCCTTGGTTGGGATAAGTTGCAAGATATCGCTCTAGGAATAGCTAAAGGAATTGAATATCTTCACCAAGGATGCGACCAACGAATCATGCATTTCGATATCAAACCACATAACGTATTGCTAGACCAAGCTTTCACTCCAAAAGTTTCTGATTTCGGTTTAGCCAAGTTTTGTGCTAAGGATCAAAGCGCAATATCTATGACTACAGCCAGGGGGACCATGGGCTACATTGCACCCGAAATCTTCTCAAGGAACTTCGGCAATGTCTCCTATAAGTCGGATGTCTATAGTTTTGGAATATTGTTACTTGAAATGGTTGGAGGCAGAAAAAACTTTAAAGTCATGGAGGACTCAACTAGCCAAGTCTACTTCCCAGAATGGATCTATAACCTATTAGAGCAGGGCAACGACCTACGAATTCATATTGGTGGCGATGAAGCAGATGTTACAATAGCTAGGAAACTTGCAATTGTGGGTCTATGGTGCATCCAATGGCATCCAACAGATCGTCCTTCAATGAAGGTTGTAGTTCAAATGTTGGAAAGAGAAGGTGAGAATCTAGCCATGCCTTCTAATCCTTTTGCCAGCACTTTGAGTTGAAGGAGATTAATGAACAGACCTCTACGGTGAACCCTTCGGCCTGAATGAATTATGCCACTCGCTTATGAGATGAGTCATCGAGTGTTATTATAATAAGATTGTTATAGTATTGTCGTGTTAAGCAGATTGTATAATTAAGAAACTGGTTTCAGTTTCAATAAATTTCAATGTGAAATATTGTTTTTTGGTCGAACAATGTGAAGTATATTAGATAGTAATAATTCATCGAAACTTACAGTAACATGATGTCTTTTTTGCTATTTCATTCATCTGCAAACCAAAGTGAATAGAATTATTTTACACTACTATTTATATTTGTTGATACACCCAATGATGAAGGATGGTGTTTGTGCAAATAATCTCGCGGGATAATACTCGCTTATGGATCTTTCAACCTTCGATCTACCTTCTCTCTCCTTCTCGATTCCTGTAAAAAAGACTGGAGTAAATAGACCACACCCGGGGTGTTGGCCAAAGGCCCTCCGATGCCTAAGTTAGTTCGAGTGTTTGTACGAAAACAATAGCTAAGCAAAGGGTACAGAGTTGTATGTATGGTGTGAACGGGCGGCTGGAGCCGTGTGGAGAAAATATGGATAGTGGAGAGTGGAGAGGGAGAGAGAGCTTCGGGTATTTTCTCGGGTATCAGGAGTAGGTTTAGATGTACCTTGAATGATGAATGAAGTCATCTATTTATAGGAGCCTCGGGGCTAGGGTTTCGTAGAGATTGAGTTGGACTTGATTGCATCCCCTTATTATGATAATATCTGAATTAATGATATTATCTCATTTAATAATAAGATAATACCCTATAATTAAGATATTATCCCCTTATTAGGATAATATATCTATTAATGATATTATCTTATTAAATAAAGATATAATTAGGATATTATCCCTATTAATTAATTAACCAAATAAATAAGTTTAATTAATTAATTAATTTATGAGATAATCTTCTTTTCCACGTGGCGTGCAATAGAGCTACAAGTTATTTGCAATATTGTTTTTTTTTCTTTTTTTCCCAACGCCTAAGTGTAATATTTTAGTATTTTAACCCTTTTGTCATTATTTCAGGTGAGCCTCTTTAATTAATTATTCTTTGGTTTTTAGATCGGGAACGCGCAAGCTATAATCTCTTACTAAGTTATTACAGTTCAAATATGGGTCTATTTCACAATGTCATTTCATTATCTGACAAGTTAATTTTTTTAGGTCATCCTTCTAACCCAAATAGATACTTAGCCCCTTGGTACTAGACTGGTCCTGTTTTTCTTGAGAATCAAGATTTCATTCAATGTTCAAAAAGAGTTTACATCTGCATCAAGAACTGGGAGCAGCCATGTAGGTGCTTCCTCAATCCAGAAAACAAAATCATTACAGCTAATAGCAAAATGAGCCGAGGTGTGTGCCACTTTATTTCCACCTCTCGGGGCCCTAATTGATTAAATATCCAAATAAATAATTCTTGGTGGTCGAGTCCCATCAGCGGGACAATAAACTAGTCTATTCATTGTTTTAACAGAATAAACTAAACTAAAAGGTACAGAAGACTCCAAACAGAGCTGTTATAGACAATAACATTGTTTTAAGATAATAAACTAGTCTATTCATTGGACGTATTGTTTTCAAAACTGCTGAATAATATTCAAACAGAGCAGTTATAGAGGTACTTTGTCTATTTATCGATGTCCACATGCTGAGATACCCCAAGGAAATTTCCCTTCAGGTCATCAAGTAAGACTAATGAAATTTCCAAAAGGTTTGAGGGCATATAATATATAGTGAAAGACTTGACCATGTATTTTAAGTCTATAGTCTAAGAAAGAATCCAAGTCAACCAACTTAGAGGAAGACTTAGGGGGGTGATTATTTGAACTTCATGGAAGCAATTTGTATCCCGCATATATTTAATGATACTACATGTTACTTATTTTTAATCTTTTATTTAAATTATATGAAAAAATAATAATAAAAAAAGTAAGAAAAGACTAATGAGGTTTCAATGGTGGTTGGTCTTTTAAGTTAACAAATTTTATTGGTTTTTGGTTGTTTTGCATATGAATTTTAGTTTTCAAGATAGTTACGTGTTGACGTGTATGTCTATATATGTTACAAAATTCATACATGTACTGTAGTTAAGACATTTTATGTGGACATCCTAAAAATATTAAATCAAAGTCGTACACCAGAGCATATGCATGTTTTGATAAAAAGTATTTTAAAAGAGAAAATATTTATGGCCAAAAAAAGGCTCATTTTTCCCTTCCTAGATCAGAAAGAAAAAGTGTTACGAGGAAATGTGATAATTTGGGTAAAAGTAACTTTTGGCCTTTTGATGTAGCTTGGAGTAAAAGATACCCCATTCAATTGCATTGAAAACT
Organism: Prunus fruticosa; assembly: GCA_018703695.1. NCBI lineage: Eukaryota > Viridiplantae > Streptophyta > Magnoliopsida > Rosales > Rosaceae > Prunus > Prunus fruticosa. Next base: position 13,557,253 of record CM031917.1, read on the forward strand.
TCAAATTAATAAGAAAATAATCATCAAAATGCTGCAATTTCCACCCACCTGTACTATTTTTTTTCGAACCTTATCTTCATAATTTTAAATACAAATTTACTCCTTTATAAAATGACTTCTAAAGACTTAATAAAAAAACTCATTAACCCATCTATTCTACCAAACAATAAAATAAAATAAAAAGCCTAACTCCTCATTATGACTTTTAACTTTTTAGACCAAGTAACGAAAGTCAGTTAGTTTGTCTTAGTTTGGTGGCATGAATTGTTTTGTTTCTCAGTTCACATATATTGGAATTGTATGCATATGAGATTTATATATGATTATCTATATTATAAGTAAGCATGCATATGAGTAAATGAAATTGGTAGAAAGAAAGCGCAGGTAACCGGTTCATAAAACCGTTGGGAAATGGTTTTGCATATCTATAATCTACATGCCTTTTGGTTCTTTGTTTTTTGACTTTCAAATATCTATGATATAATTCAGAAACATTGGGTAGTTTGATAAAATACAAAAACTTGATGAAAAGTTGTGATCTCCATGAAAAGGTACCTCTTGATAAAGAGGTGACATAGATCTTGACCAATAAGATGTTAGTTTTATTGAAGAACAATGTTTATAATGTCTAAGTTTTAACTATGGATTGAAAAAGGTAATCAATCTTGATAAAGATGAACATGACATAATACTAGTTGAAATGTCAAGGTATAATCCAAGTCATGTCACTAGACGGATCCTTGGAGGATAAATAAAGAAGGATCTTTGATAACATGAATTATCAAAAGTTATATTGCCAAGTATTTGAAAAGGAAAGGAAATTAATTTAAGGACATAGCTATGTGAACATATCAAGAATATCAAATATATTATAATTTGATTTTGTAAGTAAGTTAAACTTACAAAGGTTTGATGTGAGACATCAATGGGATGGTGTTAAAGTCCAATTTTATTAAATCATCAATGGTGGAAACTCAACTCAACACTTGATGAAACAAAATTTATGGGCATATTTTGTATTATATATTTAACCCCATTCTTAGTATATTTTGGTTGATATTTTGGAAGAATTTTGATACTTTGAATTATATTTCCAATATAGGACTTTCGACTTCCTCAGGAGCAAAACATAATCAAATGGGCGAATTTTGGAGTGATTCCAGTTGGAGGACGCTCGTGAGTCACTTAGCATGATCGTATCAGAATTTCAGATTTTTCTACCAAGCGGTTATTCTCTGGCAATAAAATAAAGGAGCAATGCGCGGTGCCTGGAATAGTGACAATTTGGGCCTTTATTGTGTTTTTGGAGCCCAATATGACTTCAGATGGGTTCGTGGCCTTCTGGAGATGTGTTTAGAATGTTTTTATCTTTAAAACAAGCTATTTTGGGCCAAATTTGGAGGAGATTTGAGCCCAAAACGTGGCTGGGCAGATTGTTGGCATATTCTCCTAGTCCAATTTGGACTTTATTTCCTAGTATTATTTTATTTTAACCTAGTTTCTTTGTGGAGATTGGGCAACTGGGTTTAGGATGTATTTAAGTTATGTTTCACCGAATTTTAGAGATATCTCTCTTTTGGCTTTGGAACGGGACTTTTGCTAGGGTTTTTGAAGAACTTCTACTTCAAGGTGTTTTTATTCTTATTCATCCAGAATAATATTTTCTTTGGTTTTAGTTATGAATATGTGTAACTAATTCCTTTTGCTAGGGTGAAGCCTTGAACCTTAGCATGAATATGTGATTTTTATTTAATTGCTTATGATTGATTGCATGCATACTTTGAATTATTAATCACTATTTTAAACTATCTAATTGTCTTAATGCTTGATCACCATTAGGATCTTTAGAAAAGTAATTGGATGCAATTTTGGTCGGAAGGTTCCCTGGAATTGACGCTGGCTTCTGGTGATTAGTAATTGTAATTTCACTTAAGATGAACACCACGTCTTAAGGGTTGCATGGTTTTTCAAAGGGTTTTCACAAAACGTAATGAGTCTTTCATGTTCAGATTTGATCCGAACGTCCGGACGGGTTGCATGTTAGATATACGTTCTATGTTGGAGGTTCCAAGTAGAATATAAATTAGGAAAACCTAACCTTCAAAGTGGCACGTGCAGATCATAAGTAATGAATAGAATTGCATAGGATTGTGACGGTGATGGCTAATCCCAGTGCTTTTATTAATTGAATTTAAAAATTTGTTTTTCTTCAACTTCCCAACCTTTCAATTTCTTTTATTGTTAATTTAATTTACTCCTTTATAAAATGACTTCTAAAGACTTAATAAAAAAACTCATTAACCCATCTATTCTACCCATGAGTGGAACCAAGGCAAGGGCTGCCCTTGGCTGTAGCCTAGGGAAGGTTTGGGAAAAAAATAAATTAAATATACATATAGCCTAATATTTTAACTATAAATAAATAAAAATATATACAATTTCAACACCAATAGGCATAGTCAGAGGTCTTCCACATTTGTATTTGGTGTCAAAGTTTGTCCCAACATCAATTTTAAAAAATTTCTATTAATTTGTCTCCAAAAGAGAATCATTTTTCTAGATGAAATTCATCCTTTTGTGAATAATATGGCTCTAATTTCTTCTTTTTTTTCTTGTGTTTACAATTAGCATGATTTATATGATTTAATATATATACTTTTATTTCTAGAAAAACTATAGAAAATGTAAGTACAAAAAATATTATCATTAGATTTTAAGCTACTAACTTTAGCTAGCCCACCCATTGAAAAATTTCTAGTTTCGCCCTTGATTCTACCAAACAATAAAATAAAATAAAAAGCCTAACTCCTCAGTATGACTTTTAACTTTTTAGACCAAGTAACGAAAGTCAGTTAGTTTGTCTTAGTTTGGTGGCATGAATTGTTTTGTTTAGTTCACGTATATTGGAATTGTATGCATATGAGATTTATGTATGATTATCTATATTATAAGTAAGCATGCGTATGAGTAAATGAAATTGGTAGAAAGAAGCGCAGGTAACCGGTTATTAAAACCGTTGGGAAATGGTTTTGCATATCTATAATCTACATGCCTTTTTTTTTTTTTTTTGGGCAAGATCTACATGCCTTTTGGTTCTTTGTTTTTTGAATTTCAAATATCTATGATATAATTCAGAAACATTGGATAGTTTGATAAAATACAAAACTTGATGAAAAGTTGTGATCTCCATGAAAAGGTACCTCTTGATAAAGAGGTGACATAGATCTTGACCAATAAGATGTTATCTCCATGAAAAGGTACCTCTTAGTATAGAGGTTGTAAATATGAATTTAAAATATATAACTTCCATGGATAGGAACCCTTCGATTAAAAGGTATATCCATGATGAAGTGGTAATTGGTGGAGTACATAGGAAAATTCTACGGTGGACTTGGCGCATCCATGCGCCAATAGATATTGACCGTTAGATTTAGGCAAAACAATAAAGATAGATCTACACCATTAAATGATATAACTTGAAAACCTTCTAGCAGGTTGAAGGAAAATCCCCAACCCGTAAAAACTGAGCCCCCTCTTTCACTTCCTTCATCTTCTTCTAGCATCCAGCAAGCAACCACCGACGATGACAATGATGGCGAGCTTCACCTCTCTTTACCCCATTTCTCGTTCTCTCCTTCGCTGGCTAGCGCTCTGAAAATTTCCTTCTTTTGCCTCTTTTTCTTGGCTAGCCCTCTCAAAACCTATCTCTCTTTCTCCCTCTCTCTCTCTCTCTCTCTCTCTCTCTCTTGTCAAGCGTTACCTCTCTGGGTTCATTCTGCTTCTCTCATACCAAAACCCCCAAATCCCCAACATAAAACCCTAACCCTAGACACCTAAATCCCTTTCCAAAACTGAAATTCATTAGAAAAGGTAAGATTTTATCAATTTCATCAGTATTTCTGTCATATATGGCTGCAATTTATGTGTCATTGAAGGTTTTAATGTTAGATCTAGTGCCTATTTGTGTTAGAACTGAGTTTTTTTTTGGGTGGGTGATGGAGATTGAAACTAATTTTTATTCGATGTTTGGGGCAAGGTCATGGCGCATGCTCTACCGTATCTCGTTCTTGGTGTGTATTCTTTACATGGTTTTATTTGTTAAAAATTATAGTGTTGTTGAGTTCATATATCTTGACAATTATTAGCTTGATGACTATCTTTATTTTTCTTTTAAAAGATTAATGCGAATTCTTTTCTTGTGTCAGCTTTCATTTCATATTTTAGAGTTTTTATCACTTTTTAATTCTTTTTTTTTTATAAGATTGCATTTTCCCTTTGTATAAAGTAATTAGTGTTTTTAACAGGAGAAGCTGCCATTATGGTTTTTGTTGTTAAAATTTCAAGGTTAAGGCAATTCAATTTTAGTTATGCCTTTATGACTTTTATTGTATATTAAATTTCATAGTTGGTCATTTCAAATTAATATTCTTTCAATAGTAAATAGCCACATTTGTATGAAAACTTGATCATATTTGCACTTTAGTCTCTTAGGAAAACAGAAAGAGAAAAAAAAAAAAAGAGTAAGTCTTAAAGGAGAAAAAATGATTAGAAAGAGATTCAAATTTTCTGCTGTAAGTCCAGTTTAATGGCTGTGTTGAAATTATATAAAGACAATATCTAGTTTGAGGTTTCTTGTTTGTGGATGTGGGTGTCTGAATCTAACAAAGTTGTGATTCCTTTCATTGTGAAATAAGGAAGTCAGGATGGGTTTTCCTCAAAATCTGGCCACTTCCTGAATTCGAATTGGACTTTGAGCCAAGGTATAAACTTGCTCCCCTTGTTGTGCTTGATGTGTTGATACATATGGATTTTGTGATTAAGTTTTTTTACACAGATGGTTGAGACTTTATTTTATTCATCTTCTTAGACCACTTTGGACTTTAATATTCTTTTTCATGGTCACACATCGGAGCTCTAATTTTTGAGACTTCAAGTCACTAAAAAAACATGGCCAACCTTTGACGCACTTAATTGAATTGTGCGACATGATGAGAATTGAATTATGTTATCGAAAAAGAAAAATCCTTGTTATTGGGTGAGAATTTTGTAGGATTTACTTCATATATGCCCAGAGAAATTATGAGAAGTTGAGAACTTTTGTACACATCACATATATATGTTGATGATGAGATACACTACAGTTTAAAATGATGTTATGTTTGAATTTTTCAGCTGTATTTCGAATTTTGAATTTGGTTTATAATTTCATGAATAAGCAGCCAACCTTTGTGTTTTGGGTTTGAACTGTGATAAATGGGTTTTAATTATCTTGTTTGGGTTGAATATCTGAGTAGTTTTGGATTGTGTTTTTGGAACCAACTCTTCTATCAGTTTATCATTGTCAGGATGTGTCAATTAACTAGAAATTACTTTTATTATCAAAATTTATATCTTTAAATGGGTTGGAGGGCCTTTTCTGATGCCCTTGTTTCTCTTTGAGTAGGTGCAACATATAGTGGCCATAACACACAATGAAGACACAGCGACAACTTCGCAGCCCTTGTTCAACATGAAGGGATGCATACCCATGCAGATCACTAATTGTTTGACGTGAGCGCATACTAACCCAAAAAATGTAACCCATAAGATTTCGTGATACACATTGTTGTCATATCTATCCCAAAAGTTACAATAGCTATATTAGATGGTGATATGGTGATTATTATTAGCTCATTTGATTGATTATTGGCATTATATTTTTTTGTGCTTGGAAGCATGTTTTGGTGCAGTCCGCTAATGCAATTAGATTTTAGTGATGCAATTACAAAATCCTGTTTGGCAATTGTCTTTGATACAATTACATGTATTTGTTATTTTGTTCCACATGCAGTGCATTCCATTGATGTAATTAGATGTCACATATTCAATTACCTATTTCATGTCTACTAATTGGATATTTGTAAATCCAACGCTGCGTTTCAAGTTTGCATAATATGCATCATTTTGTTTTTATGTTCCATTAATTCAGTTGTGTGCTAAGTAAATTCTTGCCCATTTGACTGATTGTTGAGAGTATGTTTAGTTTTCTCAATTTGTTTTTGTGAATTCCACTGATACAATTGGATTTCACATATTCAATTACCTTCTGCCCGTTTCAATTTGATTTTTGTAAATACAATTGCTTTTCAATTACCTTGTGTCCAACAATGTTTGTTATTTACTTGTCACTAAGTTATTAACACTTACAATGAAAGTAAAAGTTAATTGATATGCTAAATTCTATTGTTTTTACTTTTAGGTACTTAAATCATGGAAGAGAAGCTAAATTAAATGACAGTGGTCGTTTGGCAATTACCACTTATACGACCGGCTTCCGCAAATTAGAATGGCACTTACATATTCATTTTTTTTTTTAAGGAAAGAACATATTGGCAATTACATAGTGCATGTTTGTCAATTGCCAACATGATGTGGCTGTGCTGTAGCAAAATAAAGGAATTTTGTATGAGCTTGGTGACGTAAGGCATGGGCTAAATTGAAGATGAGAGTGATGTGGTTAAGTCCCAGTCCTTTTTAATGTGGTGGAATGTAGTTAAATTTTTTTCTTTCTATTTCTATTGTTATTTAGGTTTCGGTCTACTAAATAATTGATATATGCTACCAAAGTCCTTCCCTTTGTTGGCACTAGAAACAAGCTTTCGGTTTTATTACTTTGATCTTGATTTTCTTTTCCTTGATACGCACTTAGACTTCAGTTTGAAGTTTTCATGGTCCATAGGACTTATATTTTGGCTGTTTAGTTGTTTTCTTTTTCCTGGAATCATTAACTTTCATGTAGTGGCGATGTTTTGGGGGCTTAAGTTGTTTCTGTTATTCTCTGCAAGCTTGTGACAACTTCTACTGGGATCCTATTTTAATTTCACTTCCTGGCAAAGATAACAGTTATTGGGCTAGTAAGTGGAGATGAGGGTTAAATCCACACCATTGAATGCTGGTAACCTGTTAAAAGGGTTGGTGTAGGTAAAAGTGAATAAAATAAAAATTAAATTGAAAGAGAAAAAGAAAACAAGAAAAGAAAAACAGAACGACAGAAAGGGAGAAGGGAAGATCGTGAATTGCTGCTGAGGCAATCCCACCAATTGGCACTCTCTCTTTCATCTCTCCCTCTCTTCCCCTACATGTGAATCGCTTGATTCTGGAGATGAATTGAGAAGATCTTAAATCTCGATGGCTGGGCATTTTGCATGGTTCACAAAAAACCAGTGGAAACGAGTTGATGTTGCTGAAACATATTTAAGTGGTCATTGCAAAGGTAAAATTAATAGCTTTATTATCCTTGTCCACACTTGAGTTCCCAAAGACCAAGAATATAACATTTTGCTGTATTGATCTGCTCAAAGAAAACCAGCTATTTCTATGGGTAATTTTCCCTCTATGAAATCAAGTATCCCTCTATGAAATCAAGTAATTATGTTATGAAAAGAAAACTAGAAAAACTAAGCAGAAAATAATGCAGCACAGGAAGAAACTAAGCAGAAGTAAATGGGTTTTTGATTTTCTGAACAAGCATAATGCAATTGACAAACAGTGAGTTGGAAATTGAACAACAATAATACAATTGATAAACAGTTAGTTTGTAATTGAACAACAAGAATGCACTTGACAAATCGTAAGTTTGAAATTGCAAACGTGCATGCATGCCTTTTTTCAACCCTTTTGGCTTGGTTTTCCTCAGGATTTCAATTCCCTTTCAAAATAGTTTTGTAACCCCAAAGCTTATATAACTTGTTTGATGCTATAAACGTATTATATAATGATGTCAAATATGATCGTGTATTGTTGTATGTGAATGGATTGAATGAGTTAGTTTGAAAGGAAGTGACCATAAGATGGAAAGGGCACTGATAGATTGGGTTGCCTAGGAGGAAAATGAAATAACTCAATTGACAAACAATGCGTTGGAAATTGAATAAACATAATGCAATTGACAAACAGTGAGTTTGAAATTGAACAAGTATAATGCAATTGACAAACTCTCTGTTTGAAATTGCAAATGTGCATGCATGCCTATTTTCTTAACGTTTGGCTTCGTTTTCACAGGATTTCACTTCCCATTTACGATATTACAATAGGAAGGACTTGTATTACACTGTTGGACATTTGTGTTCCATTATATTATAAAATCAATTCTTAATCGTGTAATATCGTAATTTACAAAAAAAGGACATGTAGTACAATATTAAGGTAAAGTGGAACATTCGGAAGTTAAATTAGGTCCCTATACTTGTAAACACGGATGTTTACAATATTAAGGTCTCATATTACTCGTTTTGGACAGCTGTGTTCCATAGAATTGTAAAACCCATCCGTAATCTTGTAATATCGTAATTTACAAGGATAAAGACATCTAGTACAATATTAAGGTAACTAGGGACATTAGGAAAGTAAATTGGGTCCTTATACGTGTAAACACAAATGTTTACATTATTAAGGTATCGTATTACTCGTTTAGGACAGTTATATTCCATATGATTGTAAAATGCATCCTTAATCTTGTAATATCGTAATTTACAAAGATAAAGACATGTAGTACAATATTAGGGTAAATAGGAACATTCGGATGGTAAATTGGGTCCTTATACTTGTAAACTCGGATGTTTACAATACTAAGGTCTTGTATTACTCTTTTATGGATAGTTATGTCCCAGAACATTGTAAAACTCATCCTTAATCTTGTAATATCGTAATTTACAAAGAGAAGAACGTCTAGTATAATATTAAGGTAATTAGGGACATTAGAAAAGTAAATTGAGTCCTTATACGTGTAAACACAAATGTTTACTATATTAAGGTCTTGTTTTACTCGGTTTTGGACAGTTATGTTCCATATGATTGTAAAATGCATCCTTAATAGTGTAATATCGAAATTTACAAAGATAAAGACATGTAGTACAATATTATGGTAAATGGGAACATTCGGATAGTAAATTGGGTCCTTATACTTGTAAACTCGGATGTTTACAATACTAAAGTCTTGTATTACTCTTTTATGGATAGTTATGTTCCAGAACATTGTAAAACTCATCCTTAATCTTGTAATATCGTAATTTACAAAGAGAATGACGTCTAGTACAATATTAAGGAAATTAGGGACATTATGAAAGTAAATTGAGTCATTATATGTGTAAACATAAACATTTACTATATTAAGGTCTTGTTTTACTCGATTTTGGACAGTTATATTCCATATGATTGTAAAATGCATCCTTAATCTTGTAATATCGAAATTTACAAAGATAAAGACATGTAGTACAATATTATGGTAAATGGGAACATTCGGATGGTAAATTGGGTCCTTATACTTGTAAACTCGGATGTTTACAATACTAAAGTCTTGTATTACTCTTTTATGGATAGTTATGTTCCAGAATATTGTAAAACTCATCCTTAATCTTGTAATATCGTAATTTACAAAGAGAAGGACGTCTAGTACAATATTAAGGTAACTAGGGACATTAGAAAAGTAAATTGAGTCCTTATACGTGTAAACACAAACTTTTACTATATTAAGGTCTTGTTTTACTCGGTTTTGGACAGTTATGTTCCATTTGATTGTAAAATGCATCCTTAATCCTTGTAAATGAGTATTTACAACATTATGGATTAGGTGAACCCTAATGTTGTAATCATGGTTCAAAAACTTGTAAACCGCTACCCAAATTTTGTAACTTATAAATTTTAGGATCCTCTTACAATGTTAGGGTACTCTCATATCCAAACTACTATAAATCAATATCCTATCATATGCCAATTGCCAAATAGGAAGGGCATAATTGCATGACCCTTATGCAATTGGATTTTCAAAAAGTGGAAACTTGATAACTTGTATAACCGGTAGGTACTCTCATATCCAAACTACTGTAAATCACTATCCTATCATATGCCAATTGCCAAACAGGAAGGGCATAATTGCATGACTATTATGCAATTGCATTTTCAAAAAGTGGAAACTTGATAACTTGTATAACCGGTAACCAATTTTCTAAAAAATCTGGGAGCATCATAAAGGACAAATGGTGCATGGGTGCACCTGGTGCACTATAGAAGGTGCCTATAGCACTTCAAAGCTGCTGAATAATATTCAAAGAGAGCAGTTACAGAGGTACTTTGTCTATTTATCGATGTATGTGCACATGCTGAGATACCCTTCAGCTCAAGAAGACTAACGAAATTTCCAAAAGGTTTGAGGGCATATAATATAAAGTGAAAGACTTGACCATGTATTTTAAGTCTCTAGTCTAAGAAAGAGTCCAAGTCAACCAACTTAGAGGAAGACTTTGAGAGAGAGGGGAGTGGGGTTTTGGGGGTCGATTATTTGGACTTCATGGAAGCAAATATAAAGCCCCATAATTTTTTCAATAAATTAAAGACTCTAATTTTTTAAAAATCGCAATTGAGAACTGCTCTCTCTACCTTATCTCTTTTTCTCTCTCTCTTCCCTCTTCGACCCAACCCCATCCCCTCCCAGACCCAAACCCTAGCCTCCCTTTTTTATTTTTATTTTTTAATATCAAAATAGGGGTCAAAGGAGATGAACTCGAGATTTTCATCTGTTGAAAGTATTGATGAATGGGCCTTGCAATGGTTGGAGATGTTGGTATGCAAAGTGTTTGAAAATAACACAAAAAATCCCTAAAATCGAGAAGAACATGAAGAATTTAAGTCGTTTGATTATTGTTATTAACTCAATTTCAGAATTTTTAAAAAGAAAAATCAATTCCCGGACAATTGATGTCCCTGAACTCTATGTCCATGACTGTTTCGAACAAAAACCCAGGTTTGGTCCTATCTTCTTCCTCTTAGGTTCAGGGATTGCAACTTTAGCCAAACACCCCCACACTTTCAAGATTTGAAGATTAGGAGCTCTCTTCTTCCACACTTCATATAGAGTAGTAGTGTTGTCTCTTTTTTTTCTTTTTTTTTTCCGGTTACAAGGAGGGCCGAAGCCCAAGAAAGAAAACCAAAAATGAAAACTACACTCGGACAAGCCTAGCAGTGGTCATCCTAACAGAGTCATTTGCCAAGAGGCTTACAGTAGAAGGAGGGGGAAGATCAACAACATGATAACCCAAATTGGAACTTTGACCAATATGAGCCATATGGTCAGCAATGTTTTGTTCTCTATAGATATGAGAAATGGAACACTCCCAGTCATGCAATAACATGTCTTTGCAGCTATGGATGAGGCTAGAGAGAGGGTGACTAGGCCTAGTCTCTCCATTAATTAAGGATACAACAGTAAAAGAGTCACACTCCACTTTAATTCTTCGGATACCTTCATTCCACGTAAGGAGTAAACCTCTGAAAATGCCCCATAATTCAGCTTCAAGGATTTTACCACACCCTAAATTTGTGACAAAACCCTTAATCCATCCAACCGTAGAATCCTTTATGATGCCTCCAGCACTAATAGATCCCATCTCACCCATACAACTGTCATCCACATTAATTTTAAAACAGCCAGCACAAGGAGGAGACCAATGTAACTTAAGAATTTGTTTGGAGGCCTTAGAATTCCTGGAGCAGTTAGCCACCAGCCACTCCCTAGTAAATTGAATGATAGGAATGTGGGGCCAATGAGGAGGAGTAAAGTTGTCATCAAACACTTTCTTACAATGCCATTTCCAACAAAACCACAAGGAGGCCAAGAATATAGAGGACCAAGGGATACCTTGCATGCAGCTGAAACTAGCCTTAATATTGTTGAAAAGCCAATCCTTAAACTCCATAGAGAAAGAGTGAGCAATTTGATTAGGAATTCCAATTGAATTCCACATTCTAGCCACATGACTACACCTGCGAAAAAGATGGTCCAAAGACTCCATGGAAACATTGCAACAAGGGCAATTAGGATTGGAGGCTAAGTTCCTTCTAACACGTTGGACATTAGTTAGGAGCTTACCTTGAAACAGCAGCCAAACAAAGGTTTTTATTTTAGGAGGAACATGCAGCTTCCAAATAATATCCCAATTCCAAGTATGATTAGTCTCCTCAGTAAACAAAGAGAGATAAGCCGTTTTCACTTAAAATTCACCATTGGAGGTAAGCTGCCATATACAAGAGTCCACCTCACTATGATTAAAACCTGCATGAATACAATGAATTTTCTGCACCACATCCAAAGGGAGACAACCTAGAAGCCAATTGGTGTTCCATCCTTGCTCCGTGAGGAAATCACTCACAGTCCACTCAAGCAAGTCATCAGAAAGGGGAATGGTGGCGAAGTTCTCGAGAGGCCCACAACCTGCCCAATTATCTTTCCAAAACAAGATATTGTCACCGTTACCAACTCTCCATTTAAGCCCTTTAGAGACAATTTGAGAACCAAAAAGAATACCTCTCCAAGTACTAGAGCAATTAAGGAATTTGAGATTTGGGGCGGCAAGCAGACTTTGATCTTTTAGATACTTTCCATTAAGCACTTGAGACCAAAGACCCTGATCCTTTTGGACAATTTTCCAACCAGTCTTGGCAAGTAAAGCTTGGTTCCTACAATGGGTCTTTTTTATGCCTAGTCCACCAAAGCTCTTAGGCTGACAAACAGTTTCCCAATTAACAAGGTGAATTTTAGTTTTATCACCAGGTATAACCCCACAAAAAATCCATGTTAAGCTTATCAAGCTGGTTGCAAGTAGACATGGGAAGATCAACAGTTTGCATAGTATAAATTGGAATGGCTGAGGTAACAGCATGCAAGTAAGTTAATCTACCTGCCATAGATAAAGTGTGACTCTTCCAAGAAGCCAATCTACGCTGCACTTTGTCAACAATCCCAGAGTAAGTATCCTTGGTAATTCTAGAATGGATCAAGGGAACACCAAGATAATTTCCAAGACAATCAGTAAGGGGAGACCCACAAATATTAGCAATAGTAGACGCAATCCCAGAAATCAGGATTAGGAGAGCAACAAATTCGGGATTTGTCAAAATTAACTGCTGACCCGAGGCACCACAAAATAAATCCAAACAATGCTTCATCAGCTTAGCTTGGTGAATAGAGGTTTCCCCAAATAAAATAAGATCATCAGCAAAGAAGAGGTGGGATATAGCAGGACCATTTATGGCAACCTTAACAGACTTCCAAGTTCCAGAGGAAACATGATCATTGATAATATGGGAAAGTTTTTCCATGCACAGAACAAAGATGTAGGGGGGTAGGGGTCACCTATCTGATCCCAGCACTAGGAGAGAATCTTTCAGTAAGCTCACCATTGAGGATGGCTTGGTATCTGACAGAACTTAATGCACTGCATGATAAGAACAAGTAATTTGCCTCTAATCCCAATTTCCCATAACACATCATAGATGAAATCCCAATGAAGTCTGTCATAGGCTTTGGAGAGGTCAATTTTCCAAGCTATGAAACCCTTCTTTCCTTTAGAATTTCTAAATTTATGAAGAACCTCTTGAGCAACAATAATGTTGTCAACAATCTGCCTGCCAGGGATGAAGCTAGCTTGAGCAGGACTGACAACCTTCTACATGAGAGGCCTGAGCTTCTGAACGATGATCTTAGACACCACCTTGTACATTGTATTACATAGGCTAATAGGCCTTAACTGAGCAACAGAGCTAAGATTAGCCACTTTCGGAACAAGGGTAATCAAAGTGTCATTTAAAGCATCAGGAATGCTAGCAGAGCTAAAACAACCAGCAATTAACTCAACAAAGGTACCTTGACAAAGATCCCAAAAATCATGATAGAATTTAACAGGGAAACCATCTGGGCCTGGGGCTTTTAAACTACCAATACTAAACAAACAATCCTTTATGACTTGAGGATTAATATCACAATTGAGATGACCCAAACCAGAAGTCTCTAATCCTGGGAAAAAGCTGGGGAGATCAGGCATTAGAGTACCTCATTGTTTGAACAGCAAAAAGAGTCTTGAAATAATCAACAATGATATTTTCCATTTCTTTTTTATCACTAGTCCATGTACCTTGAGCATTATTGAGGCCTTCCAGTTTATTTCTTCTTCTACAAATAATGGTAGACAGGTGGAAAAACTTGGTATTACGGTCCCCTTCTTTCAGCCAAGTGTTCCTTGATTTCTGCAGCCAAAAAAGTTCTTCTTGGTCAAGTAAAGCTTGGTAATCACTGGCAACCTCTTTTTCTAAATCAACCAGGAAAGGAGAGTGTCTTCTGCATAGAGCTTTTTGGATACCACCAATTCTAGCCAACAAAATTTTCTTATTTCGAAACAAACAACCAAACACATCCGTATTCCAATCAGCAAGAGCTTTAGAGAGGTCATTAGTTTTTTGAAGGATATTTCCAGGATAGTCAGCCCATTTATCAACCACAAAGCTCCGAAAGGTAGGGTGCAGGAGCCACATGGCTTGGAATCTGAAAGGCTTGACATTGGCACAAGGGAGATGAGATGTCTGAAGGCTTATCAAGAAGGGGACAATGATCAGACTTGACCCTAGGAAGATGTCTGACAAAAGCCTCAGGAAATTTATGTCTCCAATCAATGTTGGAAAGACCACGATCCAATCTTTCCCAAGTGAGGACACCATTTTCATTTTTTCTACACCAAGTAAACTGAGCACCAATAAAGCCAAGATCAATCAATTGATTTCTATCAATCCAATCCACAAGCCCACTCTTAATGAGAAATAGGATTACCACCACATTTTTCAGAATTATTGACCAATTCATTGAAATCCCCAGCAATCATCCAAGGAAGGTTCGAAGCTGAAGCAATCCCATCCAAATAACTCCATAATTGGCTTCGAATGCCAGGGCAAGGTGCGCATACACCGCAGTAAAAAGCCAATCAACCTGATTCATTTTAACTAGAGCTGTAATAGACTGCCTAGAGTAGGCAACTATGTCAATGCAGGATACCATATCATTCCAAAGCATCCAAAGGCCCCCTGAAAAACCATTAGCATCGACTATATGATACTTAGAAAATCCAAGTTTCTTAATAACATTGAGGGCAATGTTGCCACTAATTTTAGGCTCCAAAATGACAAGAATCTCAATCTTGTGAATTTTAACTAAATCTTTCATAATTCCAGGGAATATTTTACTCCTTGCACCTCTTACATTCCAAACCATAATCATGATGAAGGGAAAAAGGTAATAAAAGAAAAACTTGAGGTAACAACTGTCACGCCTCTAGACCCGGGGGTAGGCGGAAACCCCGCGCCCGGTGCATGAGAAAATAATAAATAAAAAGAAATAAAAAGAAAGCCGAAACAGGGGTTTGAAATAAACTTCTGTTATAAAAATAGCTCCCAAAATGTTACAACTTTACAATTAATAAATAAAGCTCTATCACTCTCATCTAATTCAGCCTCAACTGGTTTAGTCCTTGTCTTGCCCACTAATTCATCTGAAAAAATTAAACAGAGTGAGGGATGAGCAACCACCGCTCAGGAGGGATGTGAGACCTTACCACAGTAGATTGATATAACTAAATTAAGTGACATGCAATCACACAGCCAAATATCATATTAATAATGATAATGCATGAATGAAAGCTCTTCATCTAATCCCGTTAATTCATATAACTGGACAAGCAGACCTCACGTCCCATACCATGCTTATACCACTTGGTCCCGAATGCCCATTTATATGAACTAACACCCATTTCAACCGTCCCATGATTCCCCTTTTGTTAGTCATCTTGTCTAACTCCCTTTCGCCAGTCCTGAATCACCCAATAAAAACCATGTACACGGTGGGATCCCTAAGACCTGGTACCTGCCAAGAGTTAGACTCAACTACACAAAAGATTCTTCCCATTACCCTCTTTTCCATACTTTCTTTATCAACCCAAGAATTCCAGCCATCACTGATAACATATGATCATGTCAATATTAATAAAATAATATAGATCATTAACAACACTTCAACACCCAATATCAATAATAATCAAATAATATCATGCATAATATAATGCTCACGAAATTTAATTAAATCAATCTCTGCAAAAGGCCCCCAAGAAAACCCCTACCTCGTTTTCAAAGCTTATTCCACGTTAAGAAAATACACAAGCTGGGACCTCAACTCCTCCAGGAACTATATCACCACTAACCTACTTTCTTCCTTTATCTTCTTCCTCTCTTTCTCCGTCTCTTCAATAACTAACTTTGCATGGCATGCAATGTGCAACCTCAAATACAAAGTTTTTGTGTTTTCAAATAAGAAGCAACGGATACCTATTTATACTAGAAGAAGTCGGTTGCTACTAGCTCCTTATTGGTCTAATAGCTAGAAGCAACTATTAAACAATTAAAGGAGAACCTACGTACTTGTTCTCCAAGGAATAGAACTACTTATTCTCCAAGGAAATACAAATATCTACTATATTTAAAGACTAAGAATTTGCATGTGTGTGCATATGTGTCAATAAGATGAATTTACACTAGCCACCTCAAGCTTAAGATGGCTTCCTACGTGTTGCTTTCACCAAACTTCTATTACTAATTAAGAATGCATGCAAAACCTCCAATCCTATACAACTTTTCTTGATGAATTGACAAAGCTAGTATATAGCCATGCTAACTTAGCATTTGTTTTCCTTTGACACGTCTACACTAACAATGACTATTAATACATAACCATATATATATATATAATTAAGATATAAATATATTTACAAAAATACGGGGTTTCACAACAACCTCACTTACTGGAAGAGTTCAATACTTCTACCAAAGTAGAAGCAGCACCAACAACTCCATTTTTAACATCTAGCATAGCTTTTTTCAGCCTGGCAGCATCCAAATTAATGGTAATCTGAGGGGCAGCGTTATCCCCATGGTCATCATCCATCTCATCTCCTAGAATATCATCCATTTTATCTTCAGGAGGGCCTGGGTCAGGAGGAATAGGAGGAATAGACTTACCAGGGTTAGGAGAGAGCTTGGATTTCAAACTTGCCACAACGTCCCCCAATCGTGGCTTCTTGAAAATCAGGACTCCTGACTTGAAATCCTTTTCGATTTTCCAGACACAACACCTTTTAATTTTCTCTTAGAATCAGAACGAGCATCAAAGCCAACTTTGGTAGTGGGGGCACTTGAAATATTGCTCTCAGAACCAACCTGGGTAGTTTTCGCCACACCATCATTCGAGATATCACCCAGGGCCTGACGAGATTTACCTTTAGGCTTAATCTGACCCTTAGACTTGGGAGGTTTAGTAGACCCAAATATTGGCTCAGTCTGCATTTGGGTTACTTCCTCAATAACTTCATTCCCAACAGAAACATGAGTTTCAACTCTATTATTAGAATTTTCTAAGGCGTCAAACCTTGGCCCAGAAGGGTAAGCACCTCGTTCACCTTGAACCTCATTTTTCTTTAGAGCAATCTTCTTAGCCTTTGAGTCAACACTAGCCTTAATAGGCTTTTTACCCTTCCTATTCTGAACCAGGCTCCAAGGTCCTATCAAGGTGTTTTTAGCCACATGGGGATCAATCTGAGGTTTGATAGAAGAGCTTGCCTCGTTAACAGGGAGGGGAGATTCACTCAGGACCACATCATCCATGGGTTTGATAATATTGTGGACATTATCAGGTATGAGGAGCCTTAATCACCGAGGGGCAAACGTTTTTATTGTGACCATAACACCCACAAGCAAAGCACACCAAATGAATGCCTTCATATTCCAAGCCATACCAGTTATCCTCCACTTGGACAAAAGCTTTCAGAGGTTGGGTTAGGTCTATCTCAACACACACCCTTGCATATTTCCCACGAACCTGGGCAACAGGATTGGAGTCAACCTTGAATGTGGTGCCCAGGAAATCCCCAATACGGAGCATGGCCTCAAGACGGAACCATTCAACATGAAGACCAATAATACGGACCCATACAGTCATCCTTGTCACTTGTTCCACCAAAGGGTCAAAACCAGGCTTCCAACGTTGCATAACCAGGTATTGCCCAGCGATTACCCAAGGACCTCCACACAAAATTGCTTTCATGTCCTCTTCAAGAACAAATCTCACAATAAAGAAACCATTTTCTAAATCAATTAGCTTCCAAGGACCCTTAATCATACCCCATCTATGTTGCAAACGAGCAAGTACAAAATTATACGTGTGGGACTTACCCATAAGCTTGATGATGATGGAGGTTCACCAAGGCCGGTAGAGTCGTTCTTTAACATGTTCAGAAAACTTAATGCTCGGGCCTTTTTCTCCTTCTGAAACAATAAAATCTTCAGCCTCAATTGTGAGTTTATCTTCCTCCATCCCTGCAAGCCCAGCTCGGGTAGAGCCATGCCCACCTTGCTTCAGAACAGAATCCCTGAAATTCAAAATCACAGGAGGAGGAGAGCCAAAACCCACTTCAGTCACCATATCTCCAGGACGAGCTGAGATCTGGCTGGAGTTCGAATCCGTTTCATTCCCACTGCTTCCAGCTTGCTCTCAGGTTGGAGGGGAGAGAAAACAAATTTTGGCGGAGTCGCCGTCGTTACAGGTGGTAGTTGAGAGAACTCACTGGAAAAGATTGCCGCGTGAGGCGCGTGGCGTTTCAAGCTGCATCTTGATTTGAATATATGAATATGTTTAGTAGTGTTGTCTTTAACAATAACTCTATTTAATATGAAGCATGCAGTCAAAATTGCTTCCGCCCACAAATTGTCAGGTAATCCAGAACTCAATAACATTGCATTTACCATGTACAATAAAGTCCTATTCTTCCTTTCGGCAACTCTATTAGATTGTGGAGAATAAGGTGTTGTCACTTGATTTATTATACCATGCTCTTCACAAAACACACTAAGATCATTAAGAGTATATTCACCACCTCTATCAGACCTAAATCTCTTAATCCTCCTTTCTAATTGATTTTCTACTTTAGTCTTGTAGACTTTAAATTTGTTAGAGCATCTCCACCCATAAGGGCTAAGTCTAGGGTAAGGGCAAGCAAGGGCTGCCACTATTCACGTAAATAGTGGCAGCCTTGCCTTTTTTGGCTCCACCCCAAAAGGCTAGGGCAAAGGCAAGAATCCACCCCAAAAGGCTAGGTCAAGGGCAAAAAAGGAAAAAAAGATTATGCAACAAAATATAAACAATTTAGAAAGTGAATAAAATTGTTATGTATTTATAGGGAAAACATCTATAAATTTTTGGTATTTAAAAAAAAAATATTTGAAATTTTTTTTTTGGATTTTTTTGAATTTTTTTTGCGCATTGACGTCACCAAACTCGGGCTGAAGCCCAGTCGAAACTTGCCCTTGGGCTTGCCTGGGCTGGTGGGACCCATGGCTTGCCCGGGCCAAAGGCTGCGCGCTAGAGGGGGGTTGGGCTCTGTTGAGGGGCCTTTTGCCCGGTTTGGATGCAGCGGTGGAGCCTCTTAAATATTTCATCCTTGGTCTTCATCAAATAAATATAACAGTACTTCGATCAATCATCTATAAATGTCACAAAATACTTATTTCCGCAAAATTATGAATTTTTCCTTAATCTAACAGAAAAGCGGATGGCGTCCTTAAGAATCTGTCGATGGGCCCTCAATTGGCTATTTTTAAACAATTGGAGTCTTTAATTTACCTAAAAAATTGTTAAGGGGCTAAATTGACAATATGTAAATAATTTAGGGAACAAAATTGCAAAAAATCCAATAAATTAATGTCATAATATATTATATTATATTATTAAGTTTCCAACAGGTTGGAGTTTTGAGCTAACAAACTTTAACATCAAATTTGTTAGCAAATGCTATTGTTTATGAGTTCTTACTAAATGGCCCATTGTAAAGTCTTTTTGTTTTTTAATCATCCGCAAATAATAAGAACTCATTGTTTCATTGGGATAAGTTGCAAGTGTAATGCTATCGTGTTCTAACCCTAATTTACATGAGATTAGACTATTCTCTCTACTAAATTAAAGGCTAATTTGGTATTGATGTGCTAAAAAAATTGCTTATGTTGTGTTGTGAGAATCAGTTGTGAAATAAAGTAGTTAAGTGTAGACTCGGTCTTGAGCCAAAGTAGGCGGTGCGACCACCCTGGCCCCAGAGCAAGGGAGGGCCCAAAGTTATTTATTTTTAATGTGGTCATATTTTTCTAATGAGTTATATATGTAACCGCGTCAAATATTGTTGTAAGTTTCCTCCAGCAGCAGTGGCAAGGGTTGCTGTATTCAAAAAAATAAAAAACTTTAAAAAATATTTATCTTCATCTTCACTTAGTCCCACCAAACGCACTCTAAAAGGTGCAGAAGTTTCCCAGTATTGTAAAATAAAAGAGAAAACAAACGCCATAGCATCAGCCACAACCCCTCGTGACCTAATCTCTTGAGGTTCTGCTAGACTTCTTCAACTTTGTTTAATGGGCCGGATTGGATTGGATGTCTCTGGCTAATTAAATTGGTCTTAAAATAGTAGTCATTGCTTAGTGGGCTTAAGTGTGACTGGACATCACAAATTCACCAGTGAGGACCGCTGTATGCAGACCTTTTATGCATATACAAGGTTCAATCACAGCCGTCAAAATTGATTTGAACGGCTGAAAAAATAAAGTGAGCTTACAGTACTAAAGGGTAACATAAAACCCATTTCAAGACAACACCGACTGACACTGTTAACAAAAAGGAAGCGATGGTTCGGCTTCTTCCACACGAAGTCCATGGCTCGCAGACCTGCTCTTGTCTTCCTTTATTTGTAACAATTAAATCCAACAATAACCCAATCCAGCTTCCTCCTACACCATCGGCGTCACGGCTCTCCCCCACCACCACACCAGCCAAACCCTCACCTCAGCAACTACAGATACAGTAGCACAGTCAAAAGCTTTCATATTAATGCCATATTTATTTCAACGGGCAAAACGTGCCACAAAAGTTGAGATATCATGAAAATGCTAGTGGGTCTAGATTAACAAAAACAATACCTCGACTAAACCTAACAAAAGCAAAAAAAATTTGGGCTTGGATCTAATACATGGACAAAACAACTTATCTGAACTTCGGGCCCCACCATGGTGCATCCACCCACTGGCAGTGGAGGCTGTTTTTTCTTTTCAATTTTGTGGCATTTTCCAATTCTAAATAATCCATATGTTGTGTTATCTTATGATTGCAAATGATTTTTATTTTTTTATTTTTTTATTTTATGTCTCACTTTTCAAATGAAGTTTTTGAAAAATTAACTTGTGAGATGCATTAATGACGTTATTTCAAGTGTAAAGAAAGTGACATATGTCATGAGGAAAATGGAAAATGTCCAAATGAGAAGGTTAGAGAGAGAGTTGCTAGCATTCCCTATATTTTTAACTACAATTGTTCTGTCGTTTCTTGTTACTAATGGTTGCAATTGAGTTTTTTTTTTGAACTTCTTAGATATAGGTTCATTTTCATCAAGATGTAATGGATGCAATTTACATGCTCTCCCTTTTCAACTGCAGTCCACCACTTGTCAAGTAAGCAATTAGTATGTCCATAATTTTCAAGGAATTTACAATATATGCCACTATCATAAATGGAATTATATGAAAACACTTTCTTAAAATTCAGTGTTTCTTAAATGGAAATATATATAAGTACAAAAATAGGGTGGTTGTGGACTTGCATTGACTAAATGGATGAAGCAAGATTGTGTTATGATGTTGAGCTTGTTTGCTTGTTGTTCTTATAGTTGATTGTTGTTATCCTTTAGAGACTTCAACTTAGTGCATTTCTCAAAGTTTTGGTGAGCTGTGCGAGGAGGGTGTTTGATAGTAAAGTCAAGTAGAGCTCATTTGACTTTAATGGTTCTTGGTGTTTTTTAATGGAGGCTTGCTTATCCTAGAGGATTTGAAAATGGATGGAGGCAACGTTATTTAGTAGAAACGAGAAAGAAACATGCTTGTTTTGGGTTGGTTATTAAACTCTATGAATCTACTTTACGAGTAGTTGGTATGCTTGCCGATGCTAGTGGATTTGAAAATGGATGGGATATTATATATGTTCAAAAATCGAAAGCTTTTTTTAGGGTTGAGGATGAGAGAGCTGTGTATGGAATGAGAGTTGAATTTTAGTTTTAACAGCAATGTCTTCCACTTCTACCACTTAACAGATTGGAAGGTCTCCACAGTAGGTCAATGTGGATCGTGCAGCTTCGTCCCTGTCTTTGGTTCGGTCATTTACTTTACATTTTTCAATCTTGTAGCTTTGATCTGGGATTCTAATTCAAATATAGAGATTATTTAACGTATAGGGTTTTGTTTAATTTTGAAGGTTTCTTTCCATTATTGATGCCATCTTTAACTTGCGCAACTATAAAAAGGCAGAGACAAATATAAATGTCATAAAGTGGCAGGGTACAAACCTTTGAGCTGCCGGCTTTCGCCGTTGCCGTTGATACAAACTTTCCTCTTAGTCTATATGCCTTTGCTTTGGTCTCAACACCTTTTGTTTTTTCGTGGTCAAAATCTCAACACCTTATTTTTCATAGTTCGTATGTTTCATTCTCATCATTGCCAGAAGGACCTTAAATTGCATTCCTAATTGGCAGGCGTTTTCTCAAACAATGTCTATGCTTCTTCTAATAGCTTCAAGTTCCATTGTCATTGTTCACAAGGATAGAATTTGCACATCAACATAGCTACCAATAACCAAAGGCAGAGGCTAATTATTTGCGTAAATCAATTACAACGTGTAAATTAAACATATTTGTGCTATGATCAAATACGAAAAACATGTTTAACTTTGCCCTTACAGAGTAGCTGCTAACTTTCCCTTACATACATCCACATCGTGACTAATATTAATTTACTTAATTTGCATCTGCAATCGAAGTAATCTCTTCAGATTCTCTAGCGATTGATGCACAAGGACTTGGATTGTCTCCACCAACTTCATTTGCAGGAATTTGTTGTGGATGTAAGAAAGGCCTTGGAGGCATTTGGAGGCTCTCAATTTCTCCTTCGAGCATCTCTACTACTGTATTCATTGAAGGATGTTCACTGGGCTTCATTTTTGTATGCACCACAGTCCCACCATCATCATCTTCTTTACGATCTTCTTTTCCTCGTCTGTTGCGTCATCTCCTATTTCTATGTCCTTTTCGTTATTTAACTGATCAGAAATCCATGTCAGAAAGTAGATTTGGCTCAATTGGCTTGATTGTTCTATACCCGCATTCAGGTTCTTCCTTCTACCAGCCATTTCCATCAATAACATTCCGAAACTATAAACATCGGCTTTGTATGAAACACCTCCTATGTTTTTGTAGAACAATTTTGGAGCTATGTATCCCATAGTTCCTCTTGTTGCAGTCAAAGATACAATGCTATTATCCAATGGGTACAGCTTTGCTAACCCAAAGTCAGAGACCTTGGGAGTAAAATTCTTGTCTAGAAGAATGTTGTGAGGCTTGATGTCAAAGTGCAAAATTTGCATATCACAACCTCGATGGAGATATTCAATCCCATGAGCCACTCCAAGTGCGATTTCGAATATTTTCTGGCAACTCAAAGAGATAGCTTCTTGTTGAGAAAAAATGTATTTCTCAAGAGACCCATTAGGCATGAAATCATATACAAGAGCACGTTTTGAACCATCAACACAGAAGCCAATAAGTCGCACCACGTTAACATGGAGAATCCTTCCAATGGTACCAACATCGTTAATAAAGTCTTGCCCATTCGTTTTGGACTTACCTAACATCTTGGGCTACGAGTCGACCGCTGCAGAGCTTTACCTTGTATACGGAGCCATAGCCTCCTTCCCCCAATTTGTCCTTGAAACCACTGGCCATCTTTTTGATGTGCGAGTAAGAGTACCGTACTGGCATGAGATTATTATTACTTTTCAGAAAGTCTTCTATATTGTCATACATTGACAAGTGCAGTTACAAAGGGAAAACCAAATGAAAATTTGGCTGCTAGGTATAGTGCTGCAAGGTTCACAAAAATAATAATATTCTCAAAAAATAAATATAATGATAATGTACTCCTCTCCAAATCCATCTCAATCCAGCATGCATGTGTTTTTTTCTCGATCGCAATAGCATAAGTTGTACATATTGTGCCTCCAAATCTAAATAATAGTGTTTCAGTGATCAACACATTTTCTCACCGGGGTAAAGGATTGAACAGATAACGAGCCGATTACGAAAGTCGTTGGTGGAACCCATAGGGAAATGCCTGTCAAGGTGGAGGAGCCTATATATGGGGTCAATAAAGGGTTCTGGAACATAAGTAAAGAAATCGATCAAATGGAAAGGCGTATCAAGCGAAAAGGCCAAAACAAATTAACCACGGAGACTAGAGGGATCTGCTCACCTGGATAATAGCCTATCAACTTGACGTACCAACGTGCTACATTGCAAGAGATAACAGTATCGTTAGCTTATAGACCATGTTCAGCTTCTTTAACTGAATATATATTAGATAATTCTAGGTTCGGCAATGGTTTAACCTTTTGGTATTTCCGTTGACGGGGTGGATCACAGTAGATTCCATTGCCATTGCGGTTCGGCATGCAAGATTCCTCTGATATGCACTTTCCTATACATGCCTGATCAGGGGCGGACCGACGTTGGGACAAGAGGGGTCGGACGCTCCCTTGGAAGGCTGGAAATTTGGCAAGGGACTCCATGAAAGCCCCCTTGGACTGCTGCTAGAAGCCCCCTTGTATGCACACCATGTGCTCGATGGAAGTCCCAGGCGAAGTCTCCTCTGCTGCTGCGCGCTAATTTTTTTCAAAACGAGCCTTGCCAAACGACGTCGTTTGGTCCAAGGCTCAGTCAAATTTTTTTTAATTGACCTGGCCTAGAAACGACGTCGTTTTGGGCCATGTATTTTTGAAAAAAGAAAAACGAACAGCATCAGTTACCCCCTCTCAAACCCTAACCTCCCAACCTCCATCACTTACCTTCTTTTCATTTTCAACATTTAAGTAAATGTCTTTGTCCTTTTACTTTCATTTATTTTTATATTACTCCATTTACTTAAATTTACAATGTAAATAAGGAAATACCCCATATTTGGATTCAAATAAAAATACTAGAAAATCAAATTCCCACCAAATCAAAATATGAAAAATTGGTTTTAGTGCAAAATATGATTTAGGCTAAAAATGATGGCTCATTAAGTCAATATATCCTTCATACTAAAATCCCATAAAATCAAGTTTTCTTATTTGATGTGTAAGGAATAAAAGCCGCCAAAAATTATATTGATAAAATGATTATTCCGAAAAACTATTTTTCATACTTAGTCAATATTTTTACATATATGATATGAATGCATGAAGGGACGTAAGGTTTTTTTTAGTTTGTGAAATTTTGATTTTTTTTCTTTCTATTGGGTTTAATGGGGGGAGAAAAGCTTTAAAGATATTTGCTGAATCGCTACTATTTGTCTATTCTTGCAATTTTTCTTGCTCAGAATGTATTTTTCTATCCCTTTGTTGAGGACAATTATGTTTGCAACCAATAAGCAATATAATTCTTGACATATGTGATATATATACTATTTTTCATATGTATTGTGAGTTTCGAATTTTTGATTCTTTATAATTTGTAAGAGGCCCCAACACACATAAAATCCCTTCACCATTGCCATTAACCTCCATCAACTCTTCGCCCTGGCCCAGTGCCGATCACCACCATCTTGTAGAAAAATTTTCATTGTAGAAAAATTTTGAAACTTTTACACTAAGCCCCCTTGGTCATATAATCCTGGATCCGCCATCTACTGTACGTTAGACGTGTTTTTCACATATTATTTTTATTTATTTAAAAAAGGTAATAGAAAGTACTAAAGGTAAAAGGAATAGATGTAATTGTATATACCCATGCAACTACAGCCCAAAAGATAATTTGGGATCAGTCTTCGACTCGGTCAATGCCAAAGAGAATTAAGCGCCTCTCTCTTACCGTTACTCTCCAACCACATAACGACCTCCTGTCCTAACGACCCTCCGCCGGTAAAGGACACAAAATTTCAAAGAAAAAAACAAAACAGAATTACAGAGAAATGAAAGCAAAACACAGTTGGAATTCTAATTCTTGCATCACTTCCTACAATTCTCAGGTAAATTTGTAATCTTTTCTTCAATTTAAAGAAAAAAAAAGATTGAAAAAAAAACGAAGTTTCATTTGATAGAGCCACTGCAATTAAATTCTTGTACAGGAATGTTTCCCAGTTTTCCTGTACTCTGTTTTTCCCCTGTGACAACAATTGGCCTTGTCCTCCCCTGACATCTCAGTTGTTGAAATCTCTCCATCTCTAAAAGGTTGCTCCATTCAGCTATGATCTCCAAAACCTACATCTTGCTTTCTCTGATTTTGCTTTCCTCTTTCTCATTAAACGTCATTCATGTTCTCTGCTTAGCCCCAGCCTCAGCCTCCGAGTCCCAATTCATCTCTTGTGGCTCTTCCCCGGATGGCGAAACTGATTCGTATGGCCGCAAATGGTCCACCGATTCAAAGTTTCTCACCTCCTCCGACAACACGAAGAGTGCAACAACGGACTACCAAGACCCAGCTCTGCCTTCCAAAGTCCCATACATGACAACAAGAATCATCAACTCTGCAACGTCATACAAGTTCTCTGTTTCATCCAGTCAGCGCCTTCTCTTGAGATTCCAGTTTTACCCATCTGTTTACGAGTCTTTGGAAAACACCAAAGCAGTTTTCGACGTAACGGCGAATGGCCTCACTCTGCTCCGCCATTTCAGTCCTTTCATCACAGCCCTGGCTCTCACGCAGGCCTACATCATAAGAGAGTACTCGCTCGTCCCTGTACCATCCGGCTCTCTAACCATCACATTCACACCTTCTTCCCAACGCGAAAATTTCTTCGCTTTCGTCAATTCAATCGAGATAATCCCCATGGAGGACACGTTCAAGCCCGCAGACTTGCTCGGGTTCAGGGGCCAATCAATCGACGTCAAAGGCTCTTCGCTCCAGACCATGCACAGGCTCAATGTCGGCGGAGGTTACATTCCACCAATAAACGACTCAGGGCTGGCCAGGACTTGGCTAGATGACTCGCCCTACTTGTTAAACGCAGCTTTCGGGGCCTCATTTTTCCATGGGGTCTTTCTTGGGGTTGCAATTGAGGCTGACAATAATGTTACAGTTAAATACACTGATGATGTGCCAGAATTTGTTGCACCTCTCAGTTTGTACAGGACAGCAAGATCCATGGGGCCCGATCCGAAAGTCAATGAGAAATATAACCTCACTTGGGTTTTCCAGGTTGATGCAAATTTTACATATCTGGTTAGGTTCCATTTCTGCGAGCTCCAAAGCACCAAGGCCAATGAGAGATCGTTTGATATTTTTCTCAACAACCAAACAGCAGAGGAGACAGCAGATGTGATTCAGTGGGCAGGGTCCATAGGGACGCCGATTTATAAGGATTATGCAACTCATATTAATGATAAAGAGGGAGATGAGATGCTTTGGGTGGCCTTGCATCCAAACCTGGGGCAGCATCCTCAGTATTATGATGCAATTCTTAATGGACTGGAGATCTTTAAGGTCAATGACACCCATGGGAACTTTGCAGGTCCAAATATTGTGCCCTCAAAGATGCTTCTTAACGCTGACGCTGCAGCCAGGAGTTTTATGCCAAACTTACTCTAGACCTTGATGTTGGGGGATTTTGTGGAAATGGATCCCCTTTTGATTCATATACTTAAACTTAAACTATTTTGATTCCAAATTTCCAGGGTTTCAAAGCATATAAGTGTGATACTTTTTTTTAAATGCAATTTATGGGCCACATTACATATAAAGAACAAGCATACGATAGTCGACTATGATAGTAATCTCTTTCATTTGCATCATAATTTTTTTTTTTTGGTGACAAAGAACTATATATTAAAACAAGCATCATCATCCTTTGTTTCTATCTTAATAACAATATTGCAACCCTTCAAAAGACACAATTAAAAAGTTTGAGTACTTGTAATTGTGTTTCTCCTTAATTAGTTCGTGATTGTGAGGTACTTTGAGTACCAATTACATTACTTGTTAAGGGCACCTCCAGTGCAAGCCCCAAACCTGGGCAAATGGCAGCCCCAGGCCCCAAACCCCCCTCCAGCGTGCAAGGTCCATCCTGGGCAAGGGGTGGGACCCACCAGCCACGGCAAGCCCACGAGCAAGAATTGACTGGGCTGTTGTCCGAAGGCTGCTTACGTCAGCGGCTGATCCACAATTGCCAAAAACCAACAGCTACAAACAAACCATGTGGCTTCTCCTGGAAACGACTCTCCAATTTTTGGCTAAAAAAAAATCAAAAAAAATCAAAAAATTATGGAATATTTTTTTCTATAAATACCTACCAATATTATTCACTTTTCACACCAAATCTTCATACAAATTCATCTCCTTCCAATATTTTTCACTTTCCACACCAAATTTTATACTACAAAATTTCATTTGTGCAAAAATACAAATAACATCTTCCATCGAAGCCAGATGGTCGTGGACAAATGTTTGAAGATGTTAAAATCTTGGCGACAAGGTAAAAAAAATCAATTGCCATTTTATTCAATTTAATGTCATTTTAAAAATATATTTCTTGCATTTCCAATTTCATTTTTTTAATAGATTATTCAAGGCAAAACAAATAAGAGGAAAACCATTACACATGGCTCCTCAAGTGAACAATGCCCCAAGTTCAGTTTCCAGGAGTGTGTTTCGTGTTGTAAATAATGGCACTATTACATCCTCCGAAAGAAAATACTCCCTCACGTTGTGATCCGGTGGAACTACATCCGCCAATGATTGAGTCGTCCTTGTATTCGATCTTATCTGACTATGAGGACCGGGAGCATTTCAATTGTATCATGAGTGAGTAGGTATTTCAATTGTATGATGAGTGAGATGTGAATTTTATAATAAATATGGACACATGGCAATCGAAAATCTTATCCTAAAATTTAATCTGAAAACCTTATCCAAAAATTTTATTTGAAATTTAAGATGAGAATTTTATAATAAATAGTGACACGTGGCAACCAAAAATTTTATCCGAAAATGTTATCAAAATTAATGGTTTAAGTAAAAAAAAATAGAAAATAAATTAAAGTGAATAGTAATTGCTCTTGTCCTTGCCCTTTGGAGTGGAAACAAAAAAGGCAATGCTGACACTATTCATGTAAATAGTAACAAACCTTACTTTATCTTTGCCTTGCCCTTACCTTTTGGGGTGGAGGTGCTCTAATGAGAAACAATTAAAACAACCGAAGAAAAAGGGAGCACAATCACTTAAAAGTGGATTGCATGGATGGGAGTATGGGCATTAGCTTCCATTCTTATGAGAAAGCCCTCTTATGATGTTTCTAATACTCTATGCAACATTCTATGTGTGTATGTGACAAAAACAAGGTGTATTTCAAAATTTCATAGTTTGAAAAAAATCATTCGAACTGAGCTTGTGAACCCTGATATTCGGTTTGACTCGACTCATTTACACCACTATGTAAGAAAAAGTGATTTACAGTAATAATTTATATACATTTTAAAAACATTATTCTTGCACTAGTATAGTGGTGAACCTTATGTAATCATATTTTGTTATAATTTATATATAATTATAATGCCAGGATGAACTATTGCCTTACACAAGTTTGTCAAGATCTGACCCTTCTATGTAATTAATGTGATATAAAGTGCCTTAACAAATCAAATAGGGATTATAAATATGAATTAGTATAATATATAATTTGTCTTATATAGTTATTTATTTATGAATATTGTATATCTGTAGAAACTTAGACAATGGCGCCAAATCCAATAGGTCTCCAAATGATCCGATTTTGAATATGATCTGAATTAAAAAAAAATAGGATTATACATGTTTTTTCTTTTGTGTAGAGAAGGATTATACTTAGCTTCTTATAAAATTACCAAAAAGATGAATTTAGTGTGTCATGGATATGATTTTGAGTGATCGTTAATGGAGGAGCCTCAGATTGTCTTAATTTTGATGTTAGATCGTTCCGTTATTATAACTATAATGGCCATTTATAGCTAGTTTTTATTGGTCATTTATGGCTAATGACTTTTTTGACTGAATTATAAATGTAATTTTCATAATTTTTTTTTTTAATTTTAAAAAATGTGTCATGGATATTCTGCCTTGTGATTGGGATTTCAATTGACCCATGCAGTGCAAGCATACATATTACAAACAAAACCACAGTATAATTCGGATTCATTCATCAATCCACTCGGTGAATGTATTACCACTCAAAATCAAACCTAAAGAAACGCCAAGGCAGTCAATGCCAAACACCATTTACCGTTTCTCTCTCTAACCCAATTACTCTCTGACCAGTAACTACCTCCTATCCTAACGTTCCCTAGACCCTGGACCCAAAAAAAAAAAAAAACAACAGAGAAAAATGAAAGCAAAAACACATCTTGATTTGTAATTCTTGCATCTCATCCTGAAATTTCCAGGTAAATTTGTAATCTTTACTTTTCATGAAAACACCCCCTCTGGATTTAGTACAGTTATTGTAATTGAACCTCAGGAAAGTACAGGAAAACATTTTCTCTCATTGTTCTTGTTCTCTTGTACTCTGTTTTCCCCTGTACCGTACATACATATTGATCTTGTTCTTCCTTTACCTTTCAGCTCTTGAATTCTCCATCAAAAAGGTTTCTCTTTTCAGCAATGATCTTCAAAACTGATATCTTATTTTCTCTGATCTTGTTATCTTTCTCATTAAACACCGTTCATGTTCATAGCAAAGACTCTGATTCTTACGTCATTTCTTGTGGCTCTTCAAGTGGAGGCACCGATTCCGATGGCCGCAAATGGGCCTCAGATTCCCAGTTTCTTACGTCCTCCGATAAATCGAACACGGCAAAGGCCCAATACCAAGACCCTTCTCTGCCTTCTCAAGTTCCATACATGTCTGCAAGAATTTTCAACTCTGCATCGTCGTACAAGTTCTCTGTTTCACCCAAGCAACGCCTTTTGGTCAGGGTCCATTTTTATCCAACTTCCTATAACAGCCTCGACCTTTCCAACTCATATTTCGACGTGGTTGCAAACGGGTTTACTCTCCTCCACAATTTCAGTGCCTCCATTACAGCCCAAGCTCTCACACAGGCCTATATCATGAGAGAATTCTCACTCATTCCTCCCCAGTCTGGCTATCTCAACATCACATTCATACCCTCTTCACAGCATGATAAATCCTATGCTTTTGTCAATGGGATTGAGGTCATCTCAATGCCTGCTGATATGTTCAAGCCTGCAAACTTGATCGGGTTCCAGGACCAAACTGTCGAGGTCCAGAGCTCTTCCCTTCAGACCATGTTCAGGCTCAATGTTGGTGGACAGTTTATTCCTACAACCAATGATTCAGGGCTTACAAGGACATGGTATGATGATTCGCCATACTTGTTTGGTGCAGCATTTGGGGTCACATCAGAGGCTGGTAAAAATGTTAGCATTAAATATCCTCCTGAAGTGCCAGGCTATATTGCACCTCTGAATGTGTACAGCACGGCTAGATCAATGGGACCGGACCCGAAAATCAATCAGAATTACAATCTCACATGGGTTTTCTCTGTTGATGCCAATTTTACATATGTTGTTAGGTTCCATTTTTGTGAGCTTCAACTCACCAAGATTAATCAGAGGGTGTTTGATATTTTCCTCAACAACCGAACAGCACAGAAATCTGCGGATGCGATTGCTTGGGCAGGGTCCATAGGAGTGCCAGTTTATAAAGATTATGCAACTGTTGTTAATGATAGAGATGGTGATGAGGAAATATGGGTGGCATTGCATCCATCTGTGTCAGAGAAGCCTGAGTATTATGACTCAATTCTTAACGGTTTGGAGGTCTTTAAGCTCAATGACACACGTGGGAACTTGGCAGGCCCAAATCCTGAGCCTTCAAAGATGCTTCAAGAAGCCGAGGCTGCTGCAGCTAGTAATTTTTCTCCTCCGCCGGAATCCAAGAACAAGGGTGAAGTAATTGGAATAGCTGGTGGGGCTGCTGGTGGCGCGGCTGTAGTTGCAGCAGTATGCTTTGTTGTGTACATAAAGAAGAAGAGAAAGAATGGAATGGAGTCTGGGATGGGTGCTTGGTTGCCCCTTTATGGTAACTCTCACACATCAACTATTTCTGGCAAGAGCAACACTGGTAGCAGCCACCTTTCAAGTCTGGCCGCTGGTCTATGTAGGCATTTTTCATTATCTGAGATAAAACATGGTACCGAGAACTTTCATGAATCTCAAGTTATTGGGGTTGGAGGGTTTGGGAAGGTTTACAAAGGCATTATTGATGGAGGGACCCAAGTGGCTATAAAAAGATCGAATCCATCTTCGGAGCAAGGAGTTAATGAATTCCAAACTGAAATTGAGATGCTTTCAAAGCTTAGACATAAGCATTTAGTCTCTTTGATTGGTTTTTGTGAAGAAGACGGGGAGATGGTTCTTGTTTATGATTACATGGCTAATGGGACTCTAAGGGAACACCTATACAAGAGCAACCAACCTCCCTTGTCATGGAAGCAAAGGTTAGAAATTTGCATTGGAGCTGCTAGAGGATTACATTATCTTCATACTGGTGCCAGGTACACCATCATCCATAGAGATGTGAAAACCACAAACATTCTATTGGACGAGAATTGGGTAGCTAAAGTGTCCGATTTCGGGCTATCAAAAACAGGTCCTAATATTAGTCAAAATCAAACCCATGTTAGTACAGTGGTGAAGGGTAGCTTTGGGTACTTGGACCCTGAATATTTCCGCAGGCAACAATTGACAGAAAAATCTGATGTGTACTCTTTTGGGGTGGTTCTGTTTGAAGTCCTGTGTGCAAGGCCAGCGCTCAATGCTACATTGCCAAAGGAACAAGTTAGTCTTGCAGATTGGGCTATACATTGTCGAAAAAGGGAATTCTCGGCGAAATTATTGATCCACATCTTAAGGCAGGACCCCCTATAAATCCCGAGTGTCTGAAAAAGTTTTCAGAGACAGCTGAGAAGTGCTTAGCTGATCATGGACTTGAACGTCCTTCAATGGGTGACGTGCTTTGGAACCTCGAGTTCGCACTTCAACTGCATGAAAACCCTGATGGAGAAGCAGTTGTTGCTCAACATAAAGAAAATGATGCTTATGCAATTCACAATTCCACATTGACCGTCGAGGAAGAGAGCACTGCAAGTGAGGTTACTGTAGAAGACTTAAACACAAGTGCAGTTTTTTCACAAATTGTGAATCCAAGAGGAAGATGAGGCCAATCATGTAAACTATGCCTCGGTCACCTCTTTTTCTATATTGTTTTGTTTTCTGGCTAGGAATTTTGTTTTAGTAGGCTGTGTATTGATATCATGCCTCTTCAAATTTTTGTTTTTCACCTTGGTAGAGATACAAGAAGACAAAATGGAAACTATTGCAGAAATTTTTTGGGGCATGATCCCATCTCTCCACCTGGTAAATACCTTTATTTATTTAAGGAATTTGTCAATTCTTGTTTTGGTTTATGTATTTGAAGGAAAATAATGTGGCTTTCTGCCAATACCAATCAGATATGGGCAAAATGACAACACAGCTCATGTAAGCATGTAAGCTTGTAAATTTTAAAGTTGAAGACAAACATAAAGTAAGCACAGGGGAAGCATTTAAACAGAGACACCAAATGTTCTGAACTGCATAATACTATTTAGTATTTACAGAATGATTACAAAAATAACAATTTGGTTCCCTTTTTGTTGTTCCATCACAACTAGCATGAAGAAAGGCCATTTTCAAAACCCCATTTTCTATGTACAAAATTCAATACCCCATTTATAGGCAAAAAATAAAACAGCAACTCCAATCATTCATTCTGCGTTTTTTTGTAGGTCAACATTCATTCTGTTTTCTACTTATCTGTACTTGAGCTCTGGTTGCCAAAGAGAGAGAGAGAGAGAGAGAGAGAGAGAGAGAGAGAGAGAAGAAGAAGAATAACATAAACTATTGGTGGCTAAGTCTCAAAATGATCACTCTAAGTAGAATGTGATAGTTGCGAGGGCTAAAATATAATTAGCAAATAGACTTTGCGAACTTGAAAGCAAGGGGGTACATAAGGGTGTTGGAGTAAGTGAAGCTGATGAGCTGATGGGGCTTCAAACGAGATTAACTAGAAATAGGAAAAGAGTTTAACATTCCAAAATATTTTCTTTAATCATTGAAGGTTGAAGCCCAATGCAAATGGTTTTTCTGTGTTGTCCAGTAAATTACAAGTTTTACTTGCATATCAAGTTACCTTACTCCGAGGTATGAAATATACAAGGCGAGCCCTCAGCCTCAAATTTCATGATACAAACCACAAAACCCACAAGAGGCCGTCATATATACGATTAAAATGCTCTAATGTTTTCTGTACTATGTAACAGGTTCTTCTCCATTGGGCAAATCACTATAATACTTTCGCTCTTGTTCTGTTTAGTACAGAAGGCCGTGAGGTTTCCATCTGAACTTCTAGCTTGGATGGGTCTAGAGATAATTTTTCTGTAACAAAAGCATCCACATCAAAACCACTCTCATTTTCCATGTCATTTCTTTTAGAGTAAGGGCCAGCCAACTCTTCATCGATATTATTTTCATTTGCTCCTGTTATTGTTCTCAGAGAATCCTGTTGTATTTGTTGTGAATTCTGGTCCAACTTCAAGAGACTCTTTATACGGTCAAGCGCAGGGTCTATAATGTCTAAGAATCCCATAATCCATGAAGCATCATCCACAATTTCAATGCGCTGTTGTGAGAAACAAACAAGTGTTAAAAGTTGAGGGGTTGAAGCCTTCCAGGACAAACATCCCAAACAGATAGCTTTCTCACATATAAAATGCAGTGACAATGCTAATTACTAACCTGCTGGAAATAGAGGTCACGAATTTCCTCTGCACGTACAGAGTTTCCTTGATTTTCCTCTAATGATGCCCATGTCATCCATGTGACATAACTCTGAGAATTTATATTAAGGGAGGACCTAAACAATCTCCTGGCAGCTGATAGGTTACCATTTCTCTGTTCTAGAACTCCCCAAGCCTACCACAGAAACAGATGGTCATTGGCATGAAGCCTTAATAATCATACATGTGGATAATGTTTGCTATGGCATTGATCTAAGTTTCTTCCTTAAAAATATGCCTTGTTATGTGCCATCGCTAATCTTTTTTTATAAGAAACATGATAGAGAAGACCTTAAGGAAGTTGCTGTTTCAAGTATAACATAACTGAACATTTTCAAGTATATAAGATACCAGACACCTAACTACGGTCATTACCTGCAGGCAACGAGCAGCAGTTTCACTAGTTGAGTTGATGGACAATGCTTTTTGGTAGAATTTCCTTGCTGTCTCTATGTTTCCTTCTTTCCATTCCATCCATCCCCAAGCCTAAACACCCGAAAATTTCACATTTAGAGAATTAGTTTTCTGTTGAATTCACAATGATGCATGTATACACAAACAAGTCCTGTAATTCCCGAAGATAAATCTGTCTGGTTATTTCAGAAAGTGGCCAATGCATAAAGGATGGAAATTACTTTCGTTTCTTGTATAAGAAATGATGATGTGGTATGAAATAACTTGGATAAAAAGAGTATCAATGGTATGCAACAAGGAAAGGTAATGGTTTGTGCAGTCCAGCACTTTATGTAGGCAACAAAAAACGCCCCAATAAATGTTTTCGTATTCTCTATCATCGCAAAGTCTGACTAATTCCAATTCTGCTTTTAGTACTGTTGAAGAGCATTCATACTTCACTTCAACCAATTAGCAGTATACAAGCATCATCCACACACAATTTATCAGGTCGTCATCTCAAACAAATGAATGGCATCAGGTTTATGATTTATGATCCAACTTGGATCTCTGTACGGATAAGCGAGTCTTACCGTCCACACTGGTTGATGCCTGGGATCCAACTCAGATGCTCTCCTGAACAACTGTCGAGCAAGATTTGCAGTTGAGTTTTTATATTCCAATAAAGCAAGGGACTGAAGCAGAACTGGATCCCTTGGATTGAGCGCGTGACCTATCTTTAAAAGCTTTCTTGCCTTGTCAACGTTACCTATATTAGCTTCAAACATTCCCCAAACATGCCATGCAAACCTATTCTTGGGGCTTGCCTGTATCGCTTTCTACAAATAGAGGTGGAAAACAACACAATCAACGCTGTAAATACAGAAAATAAAACAAAATAAACTAAACATATCCAATTTAGTAACTGAAACATTCTAAGAAAAGAACTGCAGCAAAGTCCTAATCTACAAGGAAATGGAAACTGATAGTCATGCATGATCACAGTAAAATAAACAATCACCTCAAAGAGTTGCCTGGCAGCACGATTGTTGTCCTGTTGCATCTCCAATTGAGCCCATGCCTGAATCATAAGAATTGGACAAATTACTACCAGGAAAAAGACATTTCAACAGCCAGAAAGACATGGAAAGTTAACTGGTAACGGAGAGGCCTACGTGCAGGAGAATGATGACTTACAAGCCAACTGGCACAGCTTTTGGGATTGCACTTGGTGGCCTGCCTGAACAAATATCGAGCCTGCTCATAGCGATTGGCTTTAGCTTCCAGCAATGCAAGTGTCTGGTATATGTACTCATTCCCTCCACAAAATTTTAGACCTTTAGCAAGCAGATGCCTTGCCCTTTTTATATTTCCCTGCTTTAGCTCTAGAACTCCCCACCCATGCCAGGCAGCAATGTGCCTCTTATCAGCAACCGTGGCCGCATCAAATAATTCCCTTGCTCTCCTTGTATTTCCCATCTTATTTTCCAAAACAGCCCAGCACTGTAAACAAACACCTCAATGAAATCAATCAATCAATCAATCAATCCTAACAAGAACTATTCCCACATATGACTTCCTAACAAGGTACTTTCTTTCGGACTTCTATAACAAACAACAGAAAGCCTGATTTGTTCATGGTTAAAAATCATCAACCAGAACTAATGATTCACCATTTTGGGCATCAATGGAAGAAGATATTTTCATTTTCCAACACCAAATCTTAAAATAAGTGGTACACGTATTAACAAAGGCCTGCCCCACACTTTAAAATTTCAATTTTGCATACCAGTTAACCAGTTGCACAAAGTTCAATTTGAAAATCAGAGAAAACCAAACCTGCCAAATGTATGGATTTTCTCCTTGAGTAGCTTGGCAGCCTTTCTCATACACAGCTCGAGCTTCGGCTGTCTTCGATTGTTTGCTTAAGGCCTTCCCCAGCGCCACGTACGCTCTTCCATCTTCAGGCCAATAATATATACACTGTTGTAAACAAAGCCACTCTCAGTGAAACAGAACACTAGTACACTACTAATTTTAATTTTTAAACACTCCAACAAATTCAGACACGCATAACCGCAAACACAATTGATAATTTATATTGGATGATTGTATACCTTTTCAAGTAATTTCTCTGCTTCAGCATATCGATAGTTTCTGGTCAATATCTTAGCTCTATACAATGCCAAGTCCAGGTTCACCGACAATGGCTTCTCTTTCACACCCGATTCAGCCTTCTGTTCCGGCTCGAATATCGGCATCTTCTTCGCCAGCTCGGCAAGCCCTGCATCGAGGGCCGTCGGTGCCTCCTCGCCACCGTCGCCGTCGCCGGAGACGTCCATGGCCGGCCGGCGAACCACGAGCATTCTTTTTGACGACTCTGCCTCGGCCAGCAAGGCATTGCTTTGGCTCTGGTCTTTCGAAACGGTGCCGTTCGAGGAGTCGGAAGAGGGGAGCGGGGTCTGGTCGAGGACTGGTACGGAGGAGTCCGGGGTGGAGCAGCGTGCAGGGGTTGAGACGGAATAAGGGGAAGAGTGGAGGGGCAAAGTGGGGATTTTGAAGGTGAACTTGGAGTGGTTGTTCGGGTTTTGGGAGGTGCAGGAGAAGACAGTGAAGTTGGGGATTGAGGGAGGAGGAGGAGAAGAGAGAAGGTGCATTTCTCTCTGTGTTTAACGGATTAAACTGTATTGTATGATCCACGTTGAAACGAATGTGAGGCGGGTAGAGGAAGAACCCTGCTTGTCCAATTACCATTATAGCCTTA
This sequence comes from Prunus fruticosa, assembly GCA_018703695.1. Lineage (NCBI taxonomy): Eukaryota > Viridiplantae > Streptophyta > Magnoliopsida > Rosales > Rosaceae > Prunus > Prunus fruticosa. The sequence continues at coordinate 13,595,242 of CM031917.1, forward strand.
CAGCTCTCTCATTTTTGCTTTTCAGTGACGTACAAAAAAACTTTAGGACGTGTGCACTTTTGGACCCTACAAATTTCTCTTCTGTTTGTTTTGCGAGTATAGCAATAAACACTGACAAGTAAAAAAAGAGGGATTTTAGGGTAAAAGAGGCTCCACAATAAGTTGTCCATAGATGTTAATGTATGATATGAGATTTCTTTTTCCTTTATTTTTGTTTTTTCTGTTTTTGAGTATAAGCGATAGGTTAAACTAAAGTGAAAACCTGCTTCTCACATATACACAACTAAGATGTCATAAAATTCAAACTTAATACCTCTAATATGCCGATTACACTAGACTAAACCTTTTGGCTTTGTGTTTTCTTTTTAAATTATTAAATAGGCGCAATATTTACTAAGTTTTATATGAAAGTTTTAACTAGTAGTTTTTTTATACCAATTTTTTAGAGTAAGATGTAGTTTTATTTATTTATTTAAATTTTATCGAACACCAAAATTCTTCTTTATAAAACGATATCTCTTTTTATTTTAGTGTGAAAATGATCTCATTTGGAGAGGATATTTTAGTCAATTGTAGAGAGCGTACTCAAAACTAACGGTCATTCACCGAAGGACATTTTTCCTTCAATTGAGAGGATAGTTGGCGTACACTTTGCCACGTTTTCATTCTTGCTTTTTTGTTACTTTTTCTTATGTGGTTCTAGAGAGGGCGGATTTTTATGCCATGTGGAAGCTCCTTATTGGTAGTTCATCAGGATCAGATAGTTTATCAGACTGAAAACAATCTATTCAATCCGAAGCCTCAGTATATCAGGATAGTAGCTCACAACAATTTCGGAGATTTTTGGACAGAAGAAAATATGCAGTCAAATCAGTTGGCCACGTATACCATATCAATATTATAATTTTTTTTATATAAAAAGGGACAAAGATAAAATATGCATATGCAGGCAACAACAGGATATGAGTGAATTAAATGAGTCCGAATTCTGGCCAAAATGGTACAAATTCAACCAATCTTCTTGAGCATGATTCTTGGCCATTTGCTGCAACACAAGCACCCTTAATTTCACAAACTTGAATCTGCATTGAAGATTGTTATCGCAATGAAGTCTTTTGCAGGTAGGAATAGGTAATAGGTCACTTGAATATCAAATCTTCCCTCCAATTTCTCTGAAAGAAGGGAAAAATAACAAAAACTCTAACCTGATTCTGTATCTCAAATTGCTGTGTTTAAGCTTTTATTGACCTGCCTCAAATAGCATGAGTCACTCTGAGGAAGACTTTAAGCCATGAGATCAAATCTGAGACTACTATAATAAAAATCTATATATATAAAAACATAAAAAAGACATGGCATTGCTCTTAAACAACCTATACACCGCCCCACAGCCTCTTTCGGGCTGGCCTATGTTGCTTTGTTTCAGCTGTTTCAGGTAGAAGATCAACCTCAGGCTTGGACAATTTGTCTGGCTCTTTTTTCAAGGTGATTGACTCCTTAAAGCGCTCCCCACGTTTCTCCATTTTTGCCATTGTCTCAAGAATCCTTTGGTTGTCATATCCTTCTACAACCTTGTTCCCATGGGAAGCACTCCCATTATTAAACGGTCTCCTTTTTACATTGTGAGCTGGTGCTGCATATTCAGAAGCATGTTTTCTCTGCAAGGGATGTGCCGTGGTTAGTTCTTCTGTTACAATCTGGCCATCCTCCATATCCAAATCATCATTTTGACCTGTAACTGGAAACGCTTCAAGCCTGTTCTCATTGTTTTGGTTGCGTTGAACTTCTGGGATGCTAAATTGGACTGCCCTTTTCTCAGATTCACTAGAACCCACTAAAGTTGTCCGTGCCCCACCAATCTCTGGGTCCATATTTTCACGCCTATCATTTCTGCCTTTGGAGCATCTTCCAGAGGACTGCAGTGTATAGTCACAAGGAAATGTCACTCATATATAATATATCAATCACTAAATGGGTAAAGTAGATGATTCTACACATGCAGCAGAAGGTGAATGAACCAACTCCGCTACTAGGGGCGATGCAAGAAGAACTTAAATTAATGGATCGATGATCGACGGGGAACATTTTCCCCTCATTACATGCTTCACACCCTGGACCTAAGAAGGCCTTATGTTGATCTGAATGGAAACTCTAACACTCAAGAACATATAAACAAAGTAGAAATTGTTAAAGAGCTTCACAAATCACATTACCTGGAGAGGGGAAAGTGAAAATATTATATAAAAAGGAAAAGGAGATACAGAAAACAAACATGCAATGGGATAGAATTGAAAAGAATAAATAAGGCTTGCTGAACTCATGTCGAGCACTCATATATACAAGTACAGTGATAATAGGTTTCATCCTTCGTTCCCTTAACTTTACCTTGCCTTCCCCAACAATCAAGTCAATCGAATCTCTGCACCTCGGGATCGTCTGCTCATGCTTACCCATCATAGAACTTCTATTCATACACTTAGCACTACTTCTTTTTCTCATCATTTTCAGTCTATGCTGCTCTGGTAGCATATCATCAATATGCATAGCATCATGAGAAGAACCATATTTAACATGAAATGTTTCATTCCTTACATATTTCCGATAAGAAACAGATCCCTTCTTAGAATACAATTTGTCACCATGATCCCTGACAGTTAACTGATCCTCTGTCCAGTGCAGCACTTCAGATCGCCAGTTAGATCTTCTCCACCTTTGATCATTAGGATAAATGATATCATCAATTTCATCAGTATTATGACTATCAAACCAGTTACTCTCTTTGGCTTCAGCAGAGTATATTTTGCTCGCATGTCTCCAATATCTTTCATCAGTTGCTCTTGAGTAAGAAACATCATTTCTTGGTGACAGGGAGTCATTCCACCTTTCTTCATCAGCTGTGTAAGACTGATGGGACAAATATCGATTTTCTCCGTGTCTGCAATATTGATCTTTAGTTTTCCCAGAGCATGAATCATCCCAATACAAAACGGGACTGTCAACATGTCCACCCCTTCCCCTAGAGTTTTTTAATTCTCTCCTACCCTGTGGAAATTTCCTTTTTTGATCAGTGAATGAAACGCATCTCCCAAATTTTTCTCCCACAAAGTCATCTTCACATTTATAATTAAAACCACCACTAGGGTTTGGTATTTTCTTAAACTGCAGTTTGCTGCTATTCCTTCTACATGGAGCATCCCTTTCTTCAGCAGTGTGGGAGGAATACCTAGACTGCAACCCCCTGGACTCCCTGTTGGTGAGAGGACTCCTCTCCTTAGTGAATTGTGTTCTTCCAAAATGATGCCAATCTGCATCCCGCTCTTCACAAGAATACTCCCTTTCATTCCAGGTTTTTCTGACATATGGATCTAGCATGTCTTGGAACTTCTGACTACCTTTTCTATTCCAATAATTTGTATTAGCTGTCTGAACATGGTTATCAGTATATCTAATACCATAATGGCTTGATTCTTTATAATCTGAAATATCTTCTCTGTGACTACAGCTGAAATCTTGCAGCCTTTTTTTCTGTCTGCGAGAATTCACATAGTGCTCCCTGTCATACAGGTCATCTGTTTCCGAGGTGGGGGATGCATCATGATCATCTTTTCTGTGAACATTTGGTTCAACAACACTGCCAAGCCTCCTATCCTGATGCTTGCGCTTCTTTGGAGCAGGACTTCCACGTGCAGGATAATCTTTGACATCAACTACTTTTCTCTTGATGACTATGCTTTTTGAGTTCTTACAAGATGATCTGACAGACTTGCATAGTTCAATGTGTTGATTCGCTGTTGACCTTACAGGAGTATGGATATCTTCTGGGTCAAAATGATCACTATTATTGGATGCTTCAGAATCACTTACAAAACAGGATGAAGTGGGGCTAAGTTGATCATCATCACCAAGTGATAATTGTGCTTCCATCATGCTTTGATCAGTATAGACAGCATTCCTGCCAACACTTTCTGTTGTTTGATTTTCAATTTCAATGGTTTCCAATGAGATAGCATTCACTTGCTTATGGTCATACCCGTCCTGATCAAAGGCCTGTTTATTTCTGTGATTATCAGAATCTATTGCCATGGGACTGATCTGCTGGGAACACCTGATGATATCAAGGAAAGATAAATGCATTACATGTGCCATAAGAAATTGTATAATAACTGGAATATTTAGGGCCACAAGAATACAGACCTGTCTAATCTTCGTGAGTTTCCTTTGAGACTTCCTACAGATAAATCGTCTTCTTTGGCAATATTAGAAGAGGGAATAATAAATTCCCCATTTGCAGATGCCTCATGTACAGTGCCATTTGTACAGCCCTGTCCCTCACCAGAATCAGAGGTTTCCTCAGTGGGGCCTTGCACAGTAATCTACCCAATCATGTGACACTGATTAGTAATAGCATAATATAAGGTAGATGCAAAAAATCCATAAGACAATTCAAAGTGACAACACACCTGTATCACAACATCAGAATCTAAACTACGTGGATGCCTACTATCAAAAGATGGTTGGCGTTCAATAATACTATCTTCAATCTGAATTGCTCTGCCTTTCGGCTGAAACATCAAAAGCCAACAAGTTATAATTATCTCAAACTAGTTTCTGAATAATACAATCACAGAATAGTAATAAATTCTGACATACTACTTCCAACTGTCTCACTCTGGAATCAAAAAATCTTGATAGAGGACCATGTTTCCTTGGGCCAGCATGATTCATATCTTTAGAAATAGTTTCCTGAGCAAATTTATCATACTCGTATCCAGCTTCTTTAGCCTAGCAAGCAAGAAACGGGTGGACATGTAAACACCAAAAATTTGAACAACGGTTGTGGTGATATATTAAGAGTCCCAAAAGATTTAAATAAATAACCTGATAGAGTTTTGAGGAGTCTGGGACAGGGATCCCAAACTGCATGGATGTCAGCCGAAGTTGTTCCTGCAACGCATTAATTATTAGGATTGTATTTACAAATTGCGGTGTCAAAGAAAACCATTGAGATCCAGTTTGGTCATAAGGCCAGACCATTTAAACCTGCCATAACATCCAAATGGGATCTAGAAGACTAGCCTAGAGAAATTTTTTTATGCGATAAATTTGTTTTCGATGATAAGTATGGCGCCATTTCATTTACCAGGGCGTTGCAGTACTGTTTCCAACTGTCCTCATTCAAACCAAAGTTGAAGTAATCTGTTAAATCAACTCCAGGATACCTCCATGGCTTCTCCTCAAATGATTCAACATTTACATCAAGTATGGTCCTGGAAGAAAGAAAATAAGGATGCTTTGTGTCAAACTTTGGACAGTACTACTCTAAAATCATTTTTTGGAGAAAAAGATAAATTCTAGAATTCTCTACAGAGCCAGAGTTCTTCTCAATTCTTTTGTTGTCTTTTTTGGTATTCGAATTCATGAAACTTGACATATCGACAGGTTAACCATCAAAGAAATTGGGTTTGTGCAGATTTAATTTTGTTTGAAATTTACTAACCTATACCAAGGAAGTCTGAAACCATATCTATTTTGAGTCAGCACTGGATGGGGTGTATCACGAACACAAGCAATGTGAGAGCTTGACCCCTTACGTTGATTGCGCACATTATTATTATCATGGTCTCCTCTAACCAACATGGAAGACACCAAGCCCACAGCCTCATTGGCTTTTCCATTGCTTGGACAAGTAGATCCTTGAGTCCTTACATACTGCACAAATCAGCAAGCATCTCTCAGTTAGAAAAGTAGTAGGCAACAAGACAGCAGCTAAAGAAACATAACATTTCGTATCGAAAAATATCAGTGTTGGAGTTGAAATACTTAAACACGTAGAAAATCAAACATAGTATTCATCATCTACCATATTCAGTTCTGTAACCGGAAACATTCCGATTATATATTTATTTTACAGGGCACTGTCATCTTTCTCCTGAATACTTAAGTTTCTATAACTAACCAGTGAATGAAAATTACTGGTTTCAGATTAGTTCAGAAAATTTAAAAATTAAATTTGTCTGGCACAATTAGAATACCTTGTACTCTTTTGTAGCCACAAAACCATCATCATCCTCATCTTCATCATTCTTCATGCTCCCTCGGCCTGCAACTGGAAACATTTGACCCTCACAGTCCTCATCATTCAAAACTATTTTCAAGTCATCCTCACTGTCACTTCCACTGTAGTCTTCATTCGCCTCCAAACCCGAAACTTTCTCACCCAACTCCTCGCAGACAGAATCGGGTTTCTTAGAATCAGAGACAAATTGCTCCTCAGAACTAGGCCTAGCGTTCTTCGCCTTGTGATCATTATCATCATCATTTATATCTTCTTCTGGCTCTGTATAAAGGTGAGCAAAGTTTGGAACGCCATTGATGGTTGAGTTGGCCTGCGGTTCAACACCAGCATATAGCTCCCCGAAATCATCGTCGAAATCCTCCATTGCCTATAAACCCTGGAAGTTAAGAGGGGAAATTCTCCTAGGGTTCTGCTTGCTAGTGATAGGGAACCTCCATTGGTAACGAAATGATAAGGAGCTTTGGATGGCTCTGATGTATAAAAGTCTCGAGCTTTTGGTTTTGGTCTGAAAAAGTCTCGAGCTTGAAATACTAAAAATGTGACAAAAACCCCTCAAAAACCCTGAACCCCTTTTGACCAAAAAAAAAAAACATAGAAAAACCCTGAAGCCCTAAAACCCTAGCACACAGCCACTTATTATTTGTTTTATTTATTGCATTATTTTCCTCGCTGGACTCCCTAAATTTTGTCCCGCCAAAAATAACTAAAAAACACAAACCACTTTCTCTGACTTCCCTCTCCCCCATCCCGCCACCGCCATGTGCTCTCGCCCATCTGCCTTCAACGCTGTCATGTCCGGCACTCGAGTCGCCACCAAGAAGCTCAAAAACCCTACACCCTAAACCCAAGGAAACCCCCAATTGCTCTCCAAATCCCAATTATTCCAATTATGCTGAGGACGGTACTAAGCCTGATGATTTGGTAGCTGTGGTTCATCTGTTGGCCAATAGGATTGCGCCGGCTCATAGGGCTTGGAGATTGGGATTGCAGATAAATCAATTACTAAGAAGCAATACAAGGCAACTTGGAGACTTGGCTTTTCAAATTCATCTCAATTCAGGACTGCCAAGCCTGCTCCTTTTTAACTGTTGCGAAGGTTTTCAGTACATTTCATCTCATCATTGTTATGGAGTCCGAGGAGAGGGGGTTTATTTATTTTTTTTTTTTTTTTTCTTCAAATGCTGCTGTTGATTGGAGTTGTGATCAAAACATTGAATAATAGGATTTAAATTTGTAAATCACTACTGGATTTGTTTTGTTCGAATGAAATATGAATTTCAACTGTATCTAGACTGATAATCATATATTTTACCTTTTGTTTTTACACATAAATAATAACTTGAGCTGCCTACTGAGTATTACATTTGCAAGCCATCATTATTCACTCTTCAATGCTCCAGTTATCTCCCATGAGATCCCTTCAGTCTCAAGCATACGAAGAGCATCATTGGGTCCACAGCCCTGCCGCTTACAATTAACAATTGCAACCGTGAATCTCTGTTTCTCTAATGAAGTAGGATACATAGCTTGATCATCCTGGAATACAAATCAAAAGTTAGACTAAAAAGGACATGAAATACGCAAACAAGTAGAAGCATCTTCTCAGCAAAATACCGTTGCAGATCTAAAAAATTAAGCAACACAAACGGAGATCCTCATAATTAGATTGTAATTTGGCTTATGATAACATTTAAATTGTACATGCATTCATTTTGACCTACTTCCATGTAGCTAGAAAAATCAATTGATTTCAAACATTACCTCAGGCAGTTCAAAGAATTCATCAGGAGATATTTGCAGCAACTCTGTAGCAGTATGACCAGTACACCATGCAGAAACTTCCCCACTCTCGTCTGCAAGAGTAATTTTCAGGTAGAAAGTATGGATAACTTCAGCACCACAACTGGTGTTACAGAAGCTGCATTCCAGAGCATCATTGGGCTGCTCGGTAACAAAATGGCCACATATGGCATGCGAAAATCTTTTACTGACATGAACCATCTTCATTTTCAGCCAAACCTGAACTATCTGTCCACATGATAGTATATAATTATAGAAGAACAGATATCCCAACTTACAGGCAATAAAATGCAAGACATATGCAGTGTAGTAGATCACTGATATAAAAGCACAACACCTATTGCAAGGAATAGAAAACATGGCTCCTTCATGCCCTCCCCCACACTTTCCACCAAAAGGAATGCGAAGGAGAGTTTTACCACAATACACATCGTGACCGACAAACTTGCAGAGAAGGAAGACAGGGTAATTCTGTGCCACAAAGTTGCAGCACTATAATTCCTTTTGATTTCAGGATTATTGTTTTACTAGGTATGTGTGAGTGATTGGGTGCGTGTAAGCTGTCAGGAGCACACACAAAAATCAGGCCTACTTTTCTTCCTCAATTCTAAATAATATTTTGAAAACAGGGTTATGATAAAATGGCAAACGTTTGCACATCCAGAGAGAAGCGGAACATGATAACTTCTTTCTTTTTTCCCCTTTTGCAAGTGAACTTATTAGTTTTACAGCATAAAAAGCGGAAGTATAGATAAAGGAATCATGGCAGAAACAGACAAATGATTTTATCATGATAACTAGTCACAACAAAAATCTATTGGAAACCCGTACCTGCATACAGCTAGTCTGGCTAGATAGATCAGAGAGGCTTGACAATTTATGAAGGCAAGATGAGTTTAGCAACGCTGGCAAGGAACTGAGGTTGAAGAAAGAAGCTCCAGCAGTATTCTCGAACCATAATGCTTCCAGGCTGTCAAGCAAAAAATGTTTTCGTGGAACCCTTATAAATTCCAAATCAGACTACAAACCACATAACTAGGAACAAACCAGAAAGTGTCTGAACTATAACTGAAAATGACTGGTCGAGAACATTGGAACTTGCTTTAACCACCCACATATTGACATTAGAAAATGACTAATTGAAAATGCTTGAATAAGCTCACCCCTTCCGCTTTGTCATAGAGCATGTCAGGCCTGATATGTACACTGTGTGACCAATGCTTAATCTTCTTAATGACCTAGGAAATACACATTTTGAACCAAAATTATATTAATAAAAATGTGAAATTTATAGTCGGGGAATGGGTCATAAAACCAATTGTACCAAATTAACTTATTATCCTTACCAACACTTCACAAAATGTAACTTTGCCCAAATTGCTCCAGTGGTATCTTCAACTCTCAAGGAGAAGATAGCTTCTGTGGTACTTCTTTCTCTGGTAATATTGGTAACAACACCGTAAAGGCTGACACCAGTCATCTTGTCATGAAGGTCAGTCACGAATGACTGCAAACTTCACAGGAGTAAGAGATATTAATAAAAACAACGATATGCAAATGCTAACAGGAGACTCGGGTATGAATCATTCAGGCAGTTGATTTCACACAAACTTGGATGATTGCATAGCAAGTAGATAAGAACAGAATAAGTTTTTAAATAATTGCATAGAGGCATTAGTGCGTGATTGCTGAAGAATGACAATAACCTACTACATAATATGACTTGGACAGATGTTCATGGAATCAGTGCATAAGTTGATTCTGTGGTGCTCTAAGCTTCAAAATTCAATCAATAAACCATATTCAAGAAATTAATGATAATGCATCCCTTTAGAATCATGGTACTCATAGCTTCTAACACAAATTAAATTACAGACATTGCTAAATAGTGTTCACACAATAAGGAAGTGTAATGGAAGGAAACTCACTTGAAAAGGATAACTACTGAAGTCAATGGACCCATGTGAATCACAGGGCAAGGAAACTTGAGAAACTTGTGGAGCCTGACTGGGATCTGTTGTGCTCTGCAGTCTTGACCCTTGATACCGATTTGGTGTCAGTGCTACAGATACCTGATTTATACAGAAAATTAACTCCATATCTTAAATGATAACCCAATTATCCAAACTGTGATATATGACTTACTTGCTCCTCATGTTGAATCAGAGGCACCAAAAACAATTGCGTTGTACTACCAAATTCAAGGCAAACTTCATTACTCGTTTCAATACCTCTGTCTACGGAACTAGCGATATATGGTCTATCCAGTGCAAGCATACTTCCCACGCTGAAGAAATTGAATTATGAACATACAATGGAAGAAAGTATCTAAAATATGAAAAATGGTTCTAGAGTTTACCTCAAAAGATTGGCCAAGACAACCTGATCACCCCACAGCAGAAATTGTAGCTTCACACCATCATTGTCAACAAGAGTAATTTGTTTACTCTGTAAAGTACCATGTACTTCCAGTGGCCCAATAATTTCAATTCTACACATAAATAGGGAAAGCAAGGTAACCACTTCAACCCCAGGGAAAATTCAACCTCATTAATCAGCATTATTCCAGTTATGAACTTATAATTTCAAGACACATCCATATGATATATCATGTTTATAGGATCTCAGTTGATTATCACATCCCCACCTCATTAGGACATCTGAAAATAATTAATATTTATAAAATATCTCGCATACTTAAAATTGGTTATTATAAACAATTTATCTTACCTTGCGTACAACGAATAAGAAACATCTTTATAAGCGGCATCAAGAGAAATTGAACAGAATGGATCTGAACAAAACTTAGTTCCTATCAGCATTAAATCACCATCTTCAGCCTATATTAATGAAAGCCAAAAAGACATGTAAGAAGAAAAGTAAAAAGACACAGCCCAAATCCTTCTCCTAATCTCAAGGCTGGGCAGTAGTCAAATCTGAAAATTACCTCATCTAACAATATGGTCAGATATTCTGTTGGCAACAGCCGCATATAAGCGGATCCTCCTTTAGTTGCAGGACGAAGATAGCACCCAGTGAGAAAGATCTCCCTCCCTTTCTTGAGAAGTCCATTACGAGTCAAGTCACAGTATCTGCACAGACAAAATCTCATGCTATTGGTTTCAGCAGAAACTTAAATGTAGTTGTAAATACACATAAAAGCAACACACACCAAGAACAACATATACCTTTGGTGGAGATAAATGTCAATAGTATTGGAGCTCCAATAATCTCCTAAGGAAAGCATAGAGATGTTGGTACCTGAGAAAAGAGAAGCAATTAATATCACCGATAAAGAAAATAACAATTACGTTAAAGCTCCAAAATTTCAAAATGAAAGTCTACCTGGGAGAACAAAAGTTTCCACAATTACGGCTTCCAAAACACTATTCAAGGACAAGAAATTCTTTTCATAAATGGAGTCGATGGTCACGGTGTTCGGAAGCTTCCTTCTCTTGTACTTCTTTCTCGACTGCTTCACACATTCCGGCATTTTCTTTGGAGGCCTGTCCCTATGTTGCTCACACCACGCCTAGCAAAAACCAACACAATTCCAATCAGGTTCCTTTCTTTTATTTTCTCACATTTTCTCAGCAACCAAACAGAGACGAATTCGATTAAAAACGGTACCTGAGATATATTAGAGAGTAGAATCGCGGCAGTGACGCCGCTGGAGTAGGCGCTACAAGTCTTGAGAATCCGAGAGGCTATCCAGTTCCAGCTGGGTCCAGTACTGGTTTCCGCCCCGTTTCCATTCGGATCTAAATTTTCGTCTAGTTCAGGCGAGAGAGCGGACCTCGCGTAATCAATGAATTTGAGAAACGGATCTTCTTGATTTTTTGGCTGATCAATGTCCATGACCGAGTCGAGCGAGTTCATTTCCACCGAGTTCACAAGGCCTACCAATCTGCACTGTGTAATAATATAATATACATTTTGGGATTTTAAGGGGGAGGGAAGAGAACTCGTACAGCTTTTTGGCGCGGGTTTTGAAAATTGCGGCACCGGTGGTGGACTGGGCCGAATACTTAATGATTCGTATGTGCCTGGCAACGTAGCAAGAATTCTATAGTAAGGAACTTAAATGAGGTTATATCTTTTAACCGTTCGATCAAATTGGTTAGTCGTTGGATTAAAGTGTTTAGTCTAATTTAACGGTTAAGAGATAAAACTTCACCTAAAAGCTATATATAAGGCCCTCATTATAAAATGACTTGACAATATAGTTCTTAATCTTTTGGTCCACACATCAATTTGATCCCTCTTGTCGTATTTAGTTAAAGATCTTTGATAAAATTGATAATGTGGAGTAATGTGATAGCACGTGGCCAACTTTAAAGGTATGTTTGTGTCACAATACAACTTATCCACCCATGACACAGTACAATTCTCTATTTTTGCTTAACAAGACTAACCCTAAAATGGAGAGCAGATGACTTCGTTGAGCAATAACATGAGGTTTTATAACTAGAATAAGCTATATTTTGATGAAAATTCTAGTTTAAAATTGGTCACGTAATGACACTTCATTAATAGTGAAAATTTTGTCATAATGGAATGGAACGGTAAAACCAAATTTATGTGCATACCAAAAGATGAAGGACCTCATGAGTCTGCTTTGAGATTTGAAAGACTAAAATGAAGACTTTTAAAAAGTTCAAGGACCAATTGTGATAAATAATTTTTTTTTTAATTTAAAAAAAACCCTTCTTTTACTCCAATAGATGCATAAACAAAGTTGTTCACCAAATCCAATTACATGAGAGAAATTTCAACCAAGAGTTTTAGGCCAGCACTTGGATGACAAAATAAAAGGGGCAAAGCAAGAAGCTGGGCAATCGTTTGGAAGCACAACCCATTCAGGCATCTAACAAGGTTAAATATCAACTCAGTTACCAAACTGTGCAAATCGAAACCTTAACCTCCGTGATGGCGACAACAATCCACAACATTGTCTAAGAATAATTTTAAGGTGGAAATGCCATAAGAAGAACAAAATGAATCATATCAAATAATCATAACACAATGATTGCGACAACAAAAGTGCATATCAAATTAGCTTCATTGTCGTATTTTGTCCACCCCAGATGTGGAACCTACACCTAAAATGAGTATCAAAACTCCCCCAGCCCCCACTAAGTCACAAACCAAATCAAGAGAGTAGAAAAAGAGAAAATTGGATGGGGAACATCAGAAACCTAAGATGTACTGTTGTACATTGCAAGGGTAGTCCGGCAAGAAAATACTCAAACCAGCAACTATACTATGCAGGAATACTTCACATTATATTGTATTGAATTGCCCTTAAATCTCACGTTTCAGAATCACGCCGGTGATCCCTACAGAAGATTTAGGCCGATAATGTTCATCTGTATCGACCTCTTCAATTTCCTGAATGGAAGATCATATGCAAAGAATTATATATTAGATATTATCCAAGTCTAGGCATGACAAAATATTACTCAAGATGCAAAAATATATATACCTGCACCACATCCTCTCCCTTAATGACCCGTCCAAACACAATCAGCTTATCATTTAAATCTGGTATTGGTGCAGTTGTGATAACAAGCTCAAATCCTTTGTCATCTGGTCTATTCTTTGTAGTTCCAAGCATAAAAGCTTCATGTTTTGGTCTTCATGTTTCTCACAGGTAAGAATAAAGCTATCAGTTTTGTGACAATGGATGAAATACCAACCAATTCAAATATTTTTTTTTAAACTAACCTCGTAACTAGTTGACTACGGAGCTTCCCTTTTGATATCCAATCTTCAGCTGCTCCAAGTCCTTGGGAACCTCCCCCTTTAATAACATAGTGTTTGATCACATGACTGAAGGGCATCCCCTTAAAGTGCCCCTTTTGACTGCAAAACTAATGCCTTAGAAGTGTCTTGAGAGCATAACACAATATTACCAAACACACAAACCAAGCACGTCTATTTGTAGATGTTACTGCTAGTCAGTATATTGGGATGCTTTCCAATTGTTAAAGTTCATATTTTATTTGCAATTACTACACTAATCAAGCCTACATTTAGGACCTAAATGTTGTCAAGATATCTAGAATAACACAGAACCCTTTAATTTGTTGGTGAACCCCTTCACAAAGGAGCTACAACAAAATATATGACAATGGCTTATAAAAATATAAGAATATCTAAATGATTAACACATAGGATAGAGAACTTTTATTACTAGGAAATTCAAGAAGAACCCAAATTAATGGGAAACTTATTGTTGGTTTGGCTATTGGTAATTTGGTAACAGCTATGCACTAAGATCCGTCCCATCCCCTAATTTTAACTTTATTCTCTCAATCTTTAGGAAAAAGGACTCAAATAGAGAGGGAGAGATATATGATTTTCAATAACTAGAGCATGTATGTATGTAAGATTTATATGCACTGTTGAATACTCACCATAAGTCAAGAAATCTATCCACAACCTCTGGAGAACCATCCTTGAAAAGTTCCACTGTGATAGGACCTTTTGACGTATTTAGAATCTATATAAAAAAAACACAGGGGAGGGGAGAAGAAAGAGAGTGAATAACTAACAATATAGAGAAGCAGATAGGAGTGTTCGGTGTTACATCGAATTAAACCACTAAACATAAACATCAGCTGAAAAATAGGAATAAAATGTCTCCAAACGAAACCAGTGCAGCAATCCTTATGCATTAAATTTTCCCATAAATGAACCCTCTGTAAAACGAAAATTCATTCTCAAAATTGGCGTGCAAATTAAGTGACTTCTTGCACAGTAGTAATAGTTGCTCGATTATTTGTGTATTCCAAATATAACAAGATAAAATTTAAAACACAAAGCAAAACACTGCTAATGTGCTCATTTAGAGCCATAAACTGATCGATAAACATTGACGTCATAACTAATTTAGCCACACCACCACAACCAAAAGCACACCCTCTTAGTTCTAGCAGTCGCAGTTGCAGTTCACATTAACACAAAAGAGCGAGTTGGGAACAAAGACACTTACAGCATAACCGGGAAGATCGTACTTCTTTACAAACCCACCAATATCCTAGACAATAAAAATTAATAAATTTAGTCAAATATGTATTTACTCATAATTACTGCAAAACAGGAAGACTAATAATTACACAAATGAAAATGAAAGAAAAAAAAACTCATTTCAAATAAATACCTCTAGAGTAGATAAGTCCGACCCAGATTGGTCCGGCGACCTACGAGCAAATTAGAGCACAACAAAATAAGAGGCTGAAATTATCCAAATTAGCACTAAAATTCAAATTTTCCAGAGAGAAAGAAAATCACGAAGGATATGAAAACTACCACAGATAGAAAATAGAAATGCTACCTTCTAGACCAATAGCGATAAGTGGCAACCAAGGACAAGGCGATCAAAGCGATGATTAAATTGCACATAACTATGGTAGTGATACTGATTCGAGTTGGGCCCTTCTTCTTTTTGCTCTGAATTAACAGCGCCTGAGGCTTTATCCGAGCCATGAGCTTCGACTTCAACTGTAACCACGAAATTCAAAGAATAAATAAAATTGGATGATGCGCCTCGATCCCCAAAATAATTGGAAGCGAAACCCTAGAAAAAGAAATGAAATTGGTGAGGAACTACCTTCGGGCTTTGGGCTGTGAATCTGCTGTGATTCAAGATCGACGGAGTGGTTTTGGTTTTTGGGTTCAGTGACGTTGAGAAGT
Source organism: Prunus fruticosa (assembly GCA_018703695.1). Classification (NCBI taxonomy): domain Eukaryota; kingdom Viridiplantae; phylum Streptophyta; class Magnoliopsida; order Rosales; family Rosaceae; genus Prunus; species Prunus fruticosa. The sequence goes on from CM031917.1 coordinate 13,610,816, forward strand.
TGAATCAGAGAGAGTACAGTTGGTGGGTGATTTCAGTTTACGCCAATCTGGTCGATCTTCTTCTCGGTTGGATTGGATTTGGACCCATTTTTTAATTTTTCGAATGTTTAATTTCAAAAATGGTGGGGGGTGGAGCCCACGTGAGATTATTCGCCGGAGAGAAGAGCTCTAGCTCTTCCCATATCACGTGATGGACGGTCGTGATTGGATTAGCGTGTAGATTTTTGGGAGCTTGGCGTTCGGTTTCTGGCACCCGGTCGCGGGTTTTGGCTCCATCCTTTAAACCCGTCAATTTTCCCACCTGCAAGGGACATGTCATTTTTCTTTTTTCTTTTTTTTTAAAAACATTAATATTTTTCTTTCTTCCTTTTCCTGCCTTATTTTTTTCCTAACCAAAGAAAATGCAAATGAGTCAAGGAACATTACTTACAAGAAGAAGATTGTTAATTTAAGCTCTTGATGTTAGCCTAATTGGTGGTATGAAATTTTACGATAACGAGAGTTAAGATTTAGATAGGTTAGGAGTTCAAATTCCTTCAATATAACAAAGAAGAAGAATGTTAACTCAAAACTCGTTTATTATAGGTCTTTCCTTTAATTTTCAGATTAGCTTATTCATACTTAAAATGTTGTTTAGCTCGCTTAACATCAAACCAACTTAGTGTTCATCATCATGAATTTAATCTTAAGATCATTGTTTACCTCGTACTCTTGTCTTAGATTCCAAATGTTCCACCTTTTTCAAGCACCAAATGAGAGACACTTGAACACTTAATACATTTATTTCTTAGCACTGTTAGCATCCCTTTGCATATATTGCCAACAATCTCACAAATTTGGAACCCTTGCACCTAATTACCTTGGTGGGACGTTTCCTTTCTTTTGCATTGCAATATGCACTGACAATATGTGATCTCTGGCAGTGTGAATACCTCAATTTTCAACACTTCAATATTCAAATACGCATTAGTATTATTATTATTATTATTCAAATAAATAGAGACTACACCACTGACCAAAAGGAGAATCAAAGTCTTTCTCCATTTCAACTAACACCTAAAGAAACAAAAGCCATGTTCATAGGCTTCGTACAAGACCAACAAAAAACATAAACAAACTACTTAATCTACCAAAAGTCAAAAAACCAACCCAAATGTCACTCTCTCTTATAACATTCGCAGACAGAAGAAAGCAGCAAACTTTTTATACTGATATCAATTTATCTTTCTCATAGAAACCACTGGTGCACAGCAACTCCCAGATCCCTCACCCTTCCATACAAAGCAATGCATTCCCAATAAGCCCTTTTGCTCCCATACGTCTTTCCATTTTTCTGCCACCATCCGTTATTGCACTCCAAAAACAATTCATCTACCAAGCAGATTGTCTTCTTCTTTATCATTTCCACAACCATTTCTGCTTCTGCTTTCATCACAACATAGTCCTCTTCCCTCACATTTTTCTTTAGCCAATCCGATACATCATTTTGTGGCGGTGCCACCGCTGTGCTTGAAGCTTCTTCAGGCTCTACTTCGAGGTTGTAAACTTCAAATTCTTTATCCATTTTTGGATAGTTTTGCTGAAACCATTCAGTCATGCCGCTGTTGTCCTCATTTAAGTCCACATTAACAAACACTCGGCGGTCATAACCTTGAAAAGAATCACCCAACAAGTTAGGAAGGAACTTGATCTTCTTCAAGTACTCATTTGATTTAGCCAACACACGTCTCGGTGGCTCAAGCACCACATCTTCTAGACCCTTCAACACTGTCTTCTTGGCCTCGGTTTCGAATTGGCAAAGCCGCCTAGACTTCACCGCCAAATCATAAGACGGGCCGGTTTTCCTCATTGCCACAAAGGTGGAAGCATATCGACGAAGATACACGATCTTGTAATTGGGTTTCAGTCTAAAAGCATTTGAAGGGTCATTGCTTAATGGAACAGCCACAATGCCACCAATCTTCAAAATGCGATCTACAAATTTGGCATCAACCAAGTTGAATGCGAAAACAAAATCCAAAGACTCGTCCAAGAATGAGCTTTTTCGCTCCAAATCCGAATCCATAACAATGTCATATACTTTATAATCAAAAGGATGAAGATTGTGAATCATACCAACATTGACAGGGCTCACAATGAGAGCCTTGTCACTTTTTCTGCGAAGGCCTTCACCAGCTAAATCATGGAAAAGCTGACCCAATTGCTCAAAATTGAAAATTTCAGATTGAGTATCATATTTTAATTCAGAAACACTTACTCCCCTCAAAAGGGACCCAATGCAGGGCAGTGTGAGAATAACCAAGCCCAGAAAAACAGACCTTGAAATAATGCGCAATACCTTGGAATCAGGAAGCTTGATCACCAAATGAGTCTCGGATTCCAATCCCATCCTTCCACCATGAAGGTGCTTCACCTTGCTCTGGTCCTTGGCTGTATATCCACCAGCCAGTTCCATTTCTCTGTTTCCTTTTCAACACTTTCGTAAAAAAATTATCCGATAAAAGCTCTGTGAAAACGCGAGATCCGATCTGCAGGTCAAGAAGAAAAGCTCGAAGAGCCGATTTGGCGGGTACCCAGATGCGAAAAAAGTCTGAAGATTGCAAATTTTGCAATGTATTCAAGAAGGAATCGAAGGTAAAACAACTAAGAACATTTTGGGATTAGCGGGCACAGAACCTAGCGGCGGTGTGATTACCACCCACGAGGGCCACGAAGGATTTTCTACACCAAAGAAGTAAAAGCTGCCTAATCCTCTCAACCTCCATTGTCTTCTTTTTAATGCACACTCGCTCACTCGCTGTCTCTCCCTCCCTCCCTCTCTGTTTATGATTTTTTTTTTCTCTTACCCAGATCAGTGTGAGGATGAGGTTTCAGAATCCTACTCAGATACTAATTTGCAATGGATCGTCATCTGAAAGCCAACCACCATAGACCAGAGTGGTTGGATTGCGAAGAGAGAGATGGAGCGAGCGATATAGAAAGATAGAGACTTTTGGGGTTGCGAAGAAAAAGAGAGAAGACTTTTTGTCGAAAATGAAAAACTTAAAGGAGATGGAATTGCGTGACAGAATTGGATTTATTTATAGAGAAGGAAAAGGAATTATGGAAGGATGTGACCGTAGGAGTGTCCTGTGCAAATTGCTATTTTTGCGACTCAAATGCCGTGACTTGGCCACATTTTGTTACTTTCTGTGTTTGGGCCACCTACCTTACCAACAAAAAATAAAGAAAGAAAGAGATAAATATATCAGAATATGGTGGGAATGGGTGAGAGAAATTGAGATGGTTGGGAAAAATAGAGACTGAATTTGGGAGCTAATTATAGTGTTTAGGTTGGCATAGCATTTGAGAGATGGTTGTGGTGGGTTGGTTTGTTGTTTAGGTTCATGAGTTCCAAGATCTTGTAGCATAGAAATTTAGACATCCCAAGAGAAAGAGTATGATGTTCAAAGCGTACATGCATTGGGCTTCAAGAAATCACAAAAGCGTCCTTAGGTAAGTAAAGTTCACAAAGCCTTCTCTCAGTGGACCAAATAGGCTGCAACACACAGAAACCCATGATCATTGGCAAGAACTAAAATTTGTTGGAGTAAAATTCCCATTCCCACCAGTTTCTTTGCCCTTGGAAGCAAAATAAATCTATTTATACTTTACAAATAAGAACACTTTAAGTACATGCAACTCTTGGCAGTCTCATGCATATTCTAAAATTTCCCATTTTTATACAAATCAGAACATTCTTTTATTTTCTTTTTCATGAAAGGGCAGCAAGACCCCAAAAACAAACCAGCTAACCAACACAAATCAAATGGGCAAATCAGAACATTTTGAGTACATACATCAATGTGAATTGGATAGCATATTAAGAGTTCATATCTTTTTTTAGGCTATTGTTATGAGTTGATCATGTCATCCTTCCGAGGTGCAGTGGCATGACATTTACCCGTCGCAATCAAATCATCATGTATTCATGTTGCAATGCAAGGAGTTTTATGATCATACAAATGGTAAGCACCAAAGATATGATGATGCTTACTTAGATGTAAAAAAATGAAACAATAAAAAATGGCTAAAATATTTGAAATTTTGTTTGGTACCCTTTGGACTAAGCGTCATCATCTGGCCCGCGGTCCGCGAGGGCCAAAGTGGGTAGCTTGAGGCTCAATGGGCCAAAATTTGGTCCAGCTCGATGGTTAGGCATGTTCGGTCTGGTTCGTTCTAAGGTTGAGCAGGACTTGGGTTTATATTTTGAAATCTCCAATTTGACAAGGCCCACTCATAATCCAACCTAGCATGAGTAGGCCCATTCATTGCCTTGTTGTTTTTCGTTTCCCTTAATTGCCTTTTTCCATTATAAACATTTAAGTAAAGGGTTATTTATTGAAATAGTCCTCAAACTTATACCTGAGTTGAATGGTGGTTCCTCAACTAAATTATTCGTTCAAATCGTCCACAAACTCTTTATTATTCGGTGAATTGGTCCACCGTTATATTTTCTTTGAGTTTTAGTCATGTGAACTGCAAGTAAGGAAAATAGGAAGGGTAAATGTGATTTTTCATAATGGAGTTTTCATTTCCCTTTTTTCTTCTTCTTCTTCTTCCCTCCCTGTACAACCAAATGACAGCGGTGTCGGAAGACAATCGTTGAGAGAGTCGGTGTGGGAGAGATGACATCAACGGCGACTTCGTTCATACATGACTTCTTCGACTTTGACGGCCAATGTGGTAGCACATGTTGAGCTCCACGATAGGTTACAGTGGTGGAGCCGGCTTGTTGCACCGCTAAATCTTAAGAAATTGGAGCAGAGGATTGAGGGAGAAGGCACATGGGTACCTTGATCAATTTATGGTATTGGATTCCTCTCACTGGAGTTGCAAAAATGGAAAAAGAAAAAAGCTGTTTCTCTTGCATTGTAGGATAGATGTGGGATGAGATGAAGGAGATTTTTCTTGTTTTATTTATCACTTTTTTTTATTTTATATTTTCTTAATTAAGAGAAAGAAGAAAATGATGAGAGAAGAGAAGAAGGCAGAGCCACCCCCACCACCAGCCCCAGCCCACACCCATTGCCCCTCTGCGTCCTCCCTCTATCTTTATTTTAATTAATTAATTAACATTTTAGTATAAATTGACGATTTTAACCCTCAAATTAACGACAATTTTAGTATAAATTGATGAAGTGTAATGGTAGGACCAATGCGCCAATTAATAAAGAGTTGGTGGACCATTTGAACAAATAATTTAGTTGAGGGATCAAAATGCAATTCTGGTTTAAGTTTGAGGATCATTTGAATAAATAACCCTTTAAGTAAATGTCTTGTCTTTTTACTTTAATTTATTTTTATATTAATCCATTTATTTATGTTCATGCATCACAAATTATTTGAACATGTGAATAAAAAAGTTATAAGCTTTTGTGCTCATGGATCTCAAAATGTATAGAAAATGGTGTTTCAAATTGGCATAAGATTAGAGATGTGTTAAAGCATCTTTAACTGATATACAAAATTCACATGTGAACATGAAATGACAAGAACTAAAGATAAAATTATTTCAACTAAGTAGTCAAATCCTACATGGTGTTTCAAATTGGCATAAGTTTAGAGACATGTTAAAGCATCTTTAACTTATATGTCAAATTGGTATGTGAATATGAAATGACAAGAATTGAAGAGAAAATTATTTTAAACGAGTAGTCAAATCCTACATGGATTTGACATATAGATGGAGTTAACAATTTAACAGTGCGTAAAACTGAACAATACGAAAATGTTGCTAAACCCTTCGAACAAAAAAAAAAACTTGTAAGCTAGGTGGTGGTGAAAGTAGAGGTGGGGTTGCACTAATACGTGAGAATGTTGCTGTGTAATCAATTATGGGAAGCCACCAAAACCAAGAGTGTGACCATGTGAAACTAAGTGAGGCTTGGTCATGTACACTTGTACTGAAAACAAGCTCATTCACAACTTCAAACACATATTTCTGGAACTCTTCTGGCACCGATTCACACTTTCGTTTGTGATTGTGGTGCACAGTTAAAGGAAATCTGACCCCCTACTCATTATCATGTTGACAGCTTAAGTAATAATTCTTGCACTTGCTGTTTTTAGTCCTAGAGGTCCTGTCAGACAGTTAATTTCTTCTTTTACTTTCAAACTGGAATCCCCAGTTACCAGGTATTGTCCCATGTTATATATATATATATATATATGCATACATAATGTATGCTGTAATTGTTGAAGCAAAGGTTAAAGGACACTGAACCCACAATAATGAATGGGAAGACTAGTTTCAAACAACAGCTAGCACCTGATCTGAAACTAAAAAATGAGCACACAAATGTACAGCAAAAAACACAGAATACAGAAATGATTACAAATATTCCCTGAATCGCTGTGCAATATCATTGTTCCATTTGTCTGGTGCAGCTCATGTAGATAGCACAAGAATAGTTTTTTTTAATATTTATTTATGAATTATGAATGCATCAAGTTCTGGTCCAATGTGATTTATGGTACTGAGATTGTTGACAGAAGTAACCAGCCACAAAAAAAGAAAAAAGAGAAAGAAAAGAAAAGAAAAGAAAAATTATAACATAGGTAGCTAGCCTAGCCTAGCCTAGCATATAAGAATGCAATAAGAGGCACTTGTGGCAGCAAGCCAAATTGAAGATTGGTCTCCACCTCAAATCTTATAACTTTGCTCTTTTAGCAAGAAAGAAAAAAAAGACATGGTTGACAGTGCAGAGAACAAGGTTCTTATAAGGGAATTCAATGCATACACAGATAGTGAAGTGGTGGGGAAGCTAGAGAGGAACTGTGACCTAGGGTCTAAAAGCGGGGTCTCCATTTTCACTAACATGATGGGTGACCCTTGTTGTAGGATTAGGTTCTACCCCCTTCATGTTATGCTGGTGGGTTAGGGTCACTTTTTCATATCTCATAATCATTTTTATGTCTCCTCCAATAAGCAAATAACATTTGCATGATTTCTATATTATTTTGTACTGCTTTTCGATATGGAAACCCCTGTCCCCCTCTGGACTTTATTAATGTAAAATGATCATTGCATTAAAATGGCCTACAGGTAGCAGAGCTGCTCGAAAACAGGGAGCTTGTTGGAGTGGTTCGAGGATGCATGAAGCATGTAGGCACTGGTTTTGGGGCAAGCTATGAGATAGGTTGCATACTAGGCCTTCGCGTCTCTCCTACACACCGGTATTTCTCCACTTTGTTTATCAGATAGAATGTAATTTGGAAGAAATCTTCTTCTCTAAGCAACAAGTTTTCATTTCTGAATTGCCAATACAATCGGCTGCAATTTAGTGTAAAAGCTGTGACTCTTTCTGAACTGAGTTGCAGCATACTGGAAAAGCTAAATGATGTAAATAAGCATAAGATTAATAAGTTCTAGCAGATCTCAAGTATAAATATAAAGAATTTTTTTTATGATGGATTAACTTTTATATGTTTGTCTGGTTCAGGCGGATGGGAATTGGATTGAAACTCATGAACTCAGTGGAGGAGTGGCTGCTAAGGAAGGGAGCACAGTACACATCCCTGGCAACCGAAAAGAGCAACATCGCCTCTACAAATCTCTTCACTGTCAAATGCAATTATGTGAACCTCAGCTCACTAGTCATATTTGTTCAGCCAATTTGTTCCCCTATTGATGATCTGATTCCCCAAGAGATAAAAATAGAGAAGCTGCACATAGACCAGGCAATTTTCTTGTACAAAAATAAGCTAAGAGGCAAAGACATGTATCCGACGGACGTCGATGTGATCTTGAAGGAGAAGCTGAGCCTCGGCACTTGGGTCTGCTATTTCGAAGAACAGGGTTGGATCAACTTAAACACCGACGAAAATGGTAAGGACATCACCAGTAAAACTCAAAGCTCCTGGGTAATCTTTAGCATATGGAATACATGTGAAGCTTACAAGCTTCATATAAGAAAGTCTCATCCACTAAGGTCTTTTCATGCTACCCTAAGCCATGCAAGGGAGAAAATATTGTCCTGCCTAAAATTGCCTGCCCGTGTCTCCATGCAGAGCTCCTTCGGGTTTCTCTTTCTCTATGGGATTCACGGAGAGGGAGAGAAGCTCGGGGAGCTCATGAAATCTGTGTGGAACTTCGCATCACGGTTGGGACAAAATGTGAGGGACAGCAAGTTGATTTTAACTGAGCTGGGGTTGTGTGATCCTCTCATAAAGCATGTCCCCAAGGATTCCAATATGTCATGTATCAATGATGTCTGGTATGCGAAAAGCTTGATCAGCCACGCTGATGAAAAAGATGAACTGCTGCTGAAGGGACAACTAGGTAATGTGTTTGTTGATCCAAGAGAATTCTAGGGTTCATTACTAGGCTAATGTTCCAAAAACAGCTCTGGCTAATCAACATATCAATGCTATTATCGTTGTATTCATATATTCTTATTTTGGTTGCTTGGAATGTTGTTAATGAGAGCAAACATCTCTAGATTTTGGGTTTGGAATTTGGAAAGGAGACTTAGGGATAAGAAATCAATTAATTTCCCATGTTTGGTCAGTCCAGGCATGAGAAATCGTTGCCTGGCCCATGAGAAAGTAAGGGAGAAAGTGAAGCTATCCTCCCAACTTGGGTTTTGTTTTCTCACATGAGAAAGTTTGGGAAAGTAAACCAATATTAAATAAACATTTTTCATAACTATTTTATCACCATTAACAATTTAGAATTACAATATATCATTAAATGCATTCTTTTTTTATTTGATTTAATATGGGTATAATTGAAAATATATACAAACTTTGTTTTCCATTCCTACTCAAAACAAATATGGGAAATGAAATAAAGTGATATCTCACAGCTTGACTTTGAGGTTTACCAGTTTGAGGTTCGGGTTTTGGCCAACACAAAACTCTAACCACCAGACCCAAACCCCAAACTAAAACGTATAATCCCAAATAGCAAAATACCAACCGGGAACCCCGAGACCCGATAGTTGTTCAAAAGAATATACAAAATCAGTATTTCTACAAGTCTTCGAGAGACCTAAAATACCAGCCGCGATCATTGCTTCAAAAAAACTCTGTTTCTATATTCAAAATCAGAATTTCCTTGAAAGGATTTGACAAGACATTCGAAGCAGAAGCATTCTGTAACTAAAAAAGAACCAGAAGGAAAAACAGAAGCGATTAGGTTGATGCGCAACAATAGCCATGATTCTGAGATCTATGGGAAGTCAAAATCCACAATTTATTAGAACTTGGTTAACTGATGAAAATGTTCCAATCCTCGTGCCCTATTCAGTCATCTCTTCTCTTACTGTTAGCAGGAGAGTTTTGCTCTGTAAGAATCTTTAGAACATTAACCAATGCTCGCAAACGGTCCCAAATGTTCATGCCGTAGAGTGCTTCAACAAGTGACTCCTGGAACTCAAAACCATTCTCTCCAACAGGATACTACAGTTGGTCAAGCAAGAAAATCAGTCACATTTGTAGAATTTCAGAAACGGAGAGAGAGATGAGATGACATTACAGTTTAGTTTTGAAATCTGACCTGAATGGGCTTTGGTATCTTGGTTTTAATGTACGGCCACCATCTATCCTCAACAACTGACTTTACAAGACAACAAGCTCGCAATCCTTCTACACCCGCAAATCTTCCAAATCCACTGTCTTTTACACCACCAAATGGCAGGGACTGGAAATTCATGAGACATCTTTAGTTCATTGGATTAACAATGTCACCATGATATAAAATCTTTCATTAAAAGAAATAATAATGAGTGATGTTTCAATGCTTGAACTAAAGAGATCTCTGATTAATATGGCGGTAAAATTCTTTTATGTTCTGAAGAATATTCATGAATGGAAAGCATTCCTTTGAGATATATGATATCAGCTTCATCTTGTATCGCTGAATTGTCTAACTCAGACCTCAGAAAAGAAAAACTGTCTAATCTAATCAATGAAAGCATTTTCTTTCTCTTCATAAAAAGAAAAACAAATCAATGATCACATTAATTTTTTAGAAAAGTTCACATCCAGTCTTTCTGCTATCTCTAAAGCAGGAAATTATTCATAGTTCATTATTAAAAGAAGAAACGATGTATCATCTAGTTAAGTCAGTAAAGTCTCTTGTCTATCCAAAAAATATCAGTAAAGTCTCTTGCATGAGCCCTGAGATAGACTCCCACCTTCACCAATGTTGGAGGGGTTTTATGAGATCGGAGAGGGCTACCTCCAGTTCTATAGCCCACAGGCCCAATAAGACTTTAAAGGACCCAGAGAAAGAAGAAAAAAAAAAAGGAGAAACAAGGCACATTATCAACTGCCGACCACTTGAAAAATTATTACCTGACACATGTATGTTGATGCGAAATCGTTGATTGCAGCAACTCCACAATGTATCTGGGAAGCTATCTCTTTTGCACGACGCTGGCTGCCAGAAAACACAGCACAGCCAAGTCCATATTTTGAGTCATTAGCAAGCTTGACAACCTCTTCATCAGTGCTAAATTTCATTATTGGCATGATTGGTCCAAATGCCTGCAAAAATGTAGAAAGAATTTCTCCATGTAACTAATTGAAGATTAAAGGTACATGTGAAAATGCTATGTAGAACAAACTATACGACTTTCACTACCTCCTCTTGCATCAACTTCATCGTGTGATTTACATTTTCTATTACTGTAGGTGGAAAAAACTGATCAACTGCGCCTTCACCTATATGGCCAACACTTCCCCGAACAACAAATTTTGCTCCTTTGTCTAAGGCATCATTAACAAGGTTTTGAAGCCTTTCAGAGTGCTCTTGCAAACATATAGCTCCCATATCATACTTTCCAGCAAGTGGTGGACCCTAGAAAATAAGATAAATGAAAGAACCATGAATTTTAAACATTAAGTAGTTAGATTCATCTTCCTTATAATAAAATACATGATGAAAGGGGCATACTTACAGCAGTAACAGATTTTACAATCTTGGAAACTTGGCTGACAAATGAAGAATAAATGTCCTTGTGAACATAAAATCTCTCAGCCCCAGCACAGTTCTGTCCACTTGACTGAAGAACAGCTCTCACAGCAATTTGGGCAACCTAAATTGAGTAGTTTAGTCTCCTATTAGGTCACATAGTGTTTAAGAATACAAAAAATTCTAATTCAAAATGTCATTCTCCAATTGAATGTCCAAGCATGGTAGACATCATAAAACACTAGTGAAGGTGGGAAAAATTCATACATGTTTCACATCTGCATCTTCACAAACAATAAATGCATCTTTTCCACCAAGTTCTAGTGTAACTGGTATAAGCATCTCAGCAGCATTTCTCATTATCTGCAGACATAATAATTTCAAAAATGACATGATGTATCCGAATTTACTACTGAAATAAAACTTGTGTAATAGATGAAACACGGAAAATTTCAGTTAAAAATCATTTCTAATGTATGATTTAACCAGAATTTTATAAACTCTTCAAAACTTATCAAAATTTTACGAGGAAAGTGAGAGCTTAGATCAAATGGCCTATATATTTTTTGTTTTCTTAAGTTTTTTTCCCTATTAGGCCAGGGCTATTAATCTAGGGTTGCACAGTCGGGTATTAGGGCTTAAGTTTAGGGTTTAACTTTCAGAACATTTGGAGCAAAAGAAACAAATTAACTAATAATTTGAGAGCTATTAGAGCGAAAGAAGGATTAGAAGTTTGGAAGTAAGAAGCATGTTTCAGGAATTAAACAAAAACAAGAAATCTAACCAGTCAGCCAAAAGAAGACCATACCATCTTACCCACACCAGGTGATCCAACAAAAATTATCTTGTCAACAGAAGACACCAGCGCTTCTCCAGTTTCAGCGAACCTAGTGAGGAAAAGGTTTGATTATAGGGAGACAAATAAACAAAGCTAGAGAGAAATCCCACCCAAAAAAGAATAAAAAATTAAAAATTAAATACCCAGTTATGACGTCAACTAGATTTTCAGGAGCTCCTACAGCAGCAAGGGCTGACTGGATTATTCGGAAGTAGAAACAACCAGACCAACTTGCATGTTCTGAAACCTACAATTAGAAGCATATGGTTTTCTGACAAATTAACAAAACAAGCTTTGCAACAAATCCTTAGAAGCCAGTTTTTTAATGATACATAGCCTCAATCCACACAACCAACAACAGCTACCAAAACTGAAAGGAATAAGTTACTACGGATATAAAACAGGTGCAATGGTGTCTAATTCTGACGAAAGACACACAGTACAGATAGTGATTAAAGTAAACAACAGTGACATTCCAACATTAACTACCTTAATCACAATGCTATTTCCAGAAAAAACTGCTGCCAGCATTGGATTAAAGATATTATGAAAAGGATAATTCCATGACACAATGGCACCAATAACGCCAAGCGGGTGGAATTCCACTTTGGATTTCTTGTGAAGCATTGACCTTCCAGAACATCTGAAATTTTTTTCATGAACAATATAATCACAATACAGTATTGAGAAAAGTAAGGAAAGGTAAACACTCTTTATCGGGAAAGAAAACCAAAAATTGGATAGGAAACAGTAAAACTTATTTAATGATAGGGTGCATATCCAGAAAAGAGTAGAGTAGAAGAGCTCAAGCAAGGCAAATATTAAAATGTAGATTGCCACTGAGATATATAAAGACAACAAGATATACGTCACAACACCTTGTTATGTAGGTTGAATTAATAGTGATTAAATAAGATACAGAAAATGCGATAAGGAACAAGCAAATACCTGTATTCAGGCTTTAGCCAACGCTCACCCTCTGAAAGGAGCCAAGTGATCTTCTCACATGTTGTCATTATTTCCCCTAGAGAGGCATCTACCATTGTCTTCCCTGTATCACGTGAAGATATTCTAACGAAAATGGTATATGTTAGTACACAAAATAATATAAAAAAAGACGATAAAGGTGGAATCCATGTAAATAGATTACTAAATTTTTTAACAAAAGATAAACCCTACATAATACTTCAGATCACAGTAAGGATGAAAAGTAGATTTCAAATTAGCATGCACAGGCTCATGCATAGATAGATAGAGAGAGAGAGAGAGAGAGAGAGAGTAGAGTACTTACTCACATATAAGCTCTTGGTGTTCAATTATGTACTTCAGAAGAATCCGGAGAAACTGGCGTCTTTGCTTGAAGCTACTCTTTGCCCATATTTTCTGTGCCTTCCTTGCTTGTGCTACCCGCTCCTTGACCTGAGAATACACATTTAAAAAGCGAATTTCCCAATAGTTGTGATATATCATTTGAGCTCTGTGTCAAATGCCAAACCAGGTGCTATGTAGGCACAAAATCAAGTTCATCACTTTAATGCCAAACAGCAAAGAGGAGTACAATATAACAGTTTCCTACACATCACCAATCCCAAAATCCAAACTTGCATAACATGACTAACCTCATCTGGTGTCAGTGCAGGGAAATATCCCAAGTATTTCATGGTTGCAGGTTCGTAGCACTGAACCTTCGTCTCAGCTTGCGGCGTCCTTCCCCTCGGAGGTACCTGCACATTAAACACCAATGAGAGGCAGCCAATTGGATGCTTCACATGATCACATTCATACAACTCAAACAATGTAATAACCTTAAGGACCCATAAACTAGCAAGAAACAGTACAAAGTGAAAAGCAAATTTGAATCTAATTTTAAGCAATTTAAGTACTTCCAAAACTATAATTAGCTAGGTTTAACTGATAAGAAAGTAAGTAACATCGACAAATGCAAAGAATTTAACTACAATCAAGAATTGAAGAGAAATGCTTACAAAAAGATACAAATTTTAATAAAAATTACAATCAAAAGACAAACGCTTTGAGAAAAACTCACATATATGAAACCATTCTCCTGCGTCTGGTTCCCATCATCCGACACTGCCATTGATAAAACCGCGCCAATCAATCACCAATACAAAAGAAACACATAAATGGCGAAAGAGAGAGAGAGAGAGAGAGAGAGAGAGAGAGAGAGAGAGGTACCATCAGAAGCATCGACTTCGATGGAAGGCACATTAGGGGGAATGAGCATAAAGAGGAATTTACAAATGGCGTAAGAGAATCCGAGGACGAGCAGAGGCCACCAAAACGCCATCGTTTCGAAGCAGAACACAAATCAAAAACCTTTTATCTGCTGAACCCCTATAGTGTTCTTGCAAATGAGAATCAGAGACAATGCTCGAGAGAAGACTGATGGGTAAAGTTGCGTTTTTTTGTTTCTTTCGTTCTTCTGTTTTCAAAGAAAACAAAAAATGAAAACAGAACAAAAACAAAAGCAATGGAAACAGATTCTCGGACTTGGCTTTGGATCGGACTTTACTTTACTTCTTTATTGGGTATTCCACTTTCTTCGTCGAGAAATTTAATATGGACGGCCAAGATGGCATCTTGAAGACTGGATCTCCTCAGATAATGATGTAAATTTACAAGTGAAGATTGAGAGACTGAACTGAAGTGAGGGAGAGAAACGAGGGGTAGTTTAGGTTTAGACAACTTCTCGTGTATATCCGATCTAAAATCTACATACTGGATTTGTTTTTATTTTTGGGTAAGAATCTACATACTGGAATTGTTTTTAGTTTAGGTTTAGACAACTATTCATTCCTAAAGTTTTGGGTATTTTCTTTCACACAGAAAAACACCACTAGAAATCTTATAGGTAAAGTGAACGGAAATTATTTATTTATTAATTATATTCTTACATATTGTTATGTAACAAAATATTGAGAATAACAAAATATTTTTATCCCCGATTCCGGTGTTTCTCCTGAACAGGCTCATGACAATAAGCCAAAACAAAAAGCTAACAAAGTAAAGAGAGACCGCGTTGATGCGTTCATATTTAAAGCCACAGTGAATTTACTATAACTAATACTTAAATTTACTTTTAAGCAATTATATTTAGCTTTATCTTTGGACAAAGCTATGCTTTGGTGTCCACATTTCTTTTTTCAGAAGGAATACTGCTCTGCAGACTGCGGTTCCTTGTAATTTATTGCATTCTGTTTTGCTCTGTTTGACAAACTGCTCAAGTTAACGTTGATTCCTGTACTGTCAGACCAAAAATTTCCACCCAGATTTTGGTCCTCCACAAGCTGAGTCTTCTTCTATTAGTTGTGAAAGTTTTGGGCTTGCATATAAATGACTCCTTGGTTTCCTGCAACCATGAAATGCTCATCAAGTTTTGTTGTGAAAACAATGGAAATGCTCATGACTGGGCAAAATAGCCCCATCTAAGCAGCTCAGCTACATTTTCCTGTTGATTACAGCAAGGTACACTGATTCCTGAACCATTCTGTTATTATTTTCTCTGTATATTCTGTCTTAGAAATGTTTGCCATGAATGTATATCTATTTGAACAAGGTACATTATAATTTATATTGGAATTATTCTATCCAAGTGGTAAGAGCCAAATATAATAGTTTCTGCTGTGGCATCTGATTGTTCTGCCTGCAGGTCAGAGAAACACTGATTTTATATATCAAGAAAATGGGTTTTCCTGACTTTAGCTTTTCAAGTTAGTCTCACTCAATTTACTGTATAAAAAAATGTTGTGATTTTCCATGCTTAGGTTGTAAATCATTTCCAAATATTTTCCAGTTTTACTCATATCTTGTAAGCTAGGAAGGCAGGGAAGAACAAGAGAGATTCACTATTATACTCAATATAAGACCCAATTTTTTTTTTTATATAAAAAAATTCTATATGAAATGGACTTTAAAACACATACAAAGCTCATGTGGACAACATAACAAAGAGGCTTCGAAGTTCCTAAAAATTACAAACTGCCATCAATTTCTTAAAACAAGCCAAACTTCAAAACTTCGTAAATCCAGAACACTCAAGGGCATCCAAGTAATTTAGTAACCAAAGTTAAATGGTGTAGGGTTTATCTATATCACTAGTGCTAAGAATGGGCATATAACTAAATATTTTGAAGAACAAATCCAAGACTTTACCACATTTGCTACGTCCGTTACAGTTAAATTAAGATATCTTATGTTTGCTGCTTCTCAATCTTATCAGATGAACAATACCAGACCCTCCTTACCCATTTTTGCCTAATTGTTGTGCTATTTCAAGGTTTTATACCAACATTGTGAAACCAAAGTAAAGGAATTTGTTAAAACCCTTTTTCTCCCTGGAGAAAGAGAAAAGTTAACATGAATAGTGCACATATGAGACTCTAGTTCTGTATCATGCTTGTATTGATCTAGAGAAGAATGGCATTGCATTTTCTGTTGAGAATTCCCAATACTCAAACTGAGGGCTTTTCTTTTTTGCAGAGAACAAACCACAACTTCCCTTTGAAATATGGAAAACAACAAGATTTCAGAGAGACAGCCACAATTAAGAGACCATGTCTCGCTTGAAATCACTCCTGAGCATGATGAACTTGTATCTTCTATCAAGGAAAAGATGGAAAACATTGCTGTATCAGTCTGTATCTTCAGAGTCCCCAAGGAACTTCGCGAGCATAACGAAAATAAATATACTCCTGATCATGTTTCCATTGGTCCTTTGCACCGTACAAAACAGACTACAGTGCCGCAAGATGATAAGTGGCGCTATTGTTATGCACTCCTCAATCGAAAACCGAATTTAGAAGCAACCTTGAGCATCTGCGTGAAAGCTCTTCGAGAGTTGGAGCACAAAGCACGAAGATGCTATGACGGAGAGATTGATATCAGCAGCAGTGATGACTTTGTTCAATTGTTGCTAATTGATGGCTGCTTCATCATTGAGCTATTTCTGAAGTATGCCTACAAGAGCCTTAGGTCCCGGAGAGACCCTATATTCACCAAGCCTGGGATGCTTTTCGGCCTGAGATGTGACATGGCATTACTAGAAAACCAAATTCCTTTCTTTGTTGTTCAAAGGCTATTTCAATTAGTACCACTTCCTCCAAAATGCAACGAGCCACTCAATGAGCTCGCGTCCCGGTTCTACAGAAGAATAATACCAGGAGATGATGAGCATGTTATCAAAGACAAATTCAGTCAAGAAGGGTATCATTTACTTGATCTAATTCGGCATTGTATCCTCCCAGCATATCCGAAATTGCATCTGAAAGAAGATGTGCCTCCTAAAGATTTGGATTGTGCCAAAAATCTTAAAAGGGCGGGCATTAAATTCAAGACGGCTACAAGCCAAAGTTTCTTGGACATCAAGTTTGCGAATGGTGTTTTCAAAATCCCACCTCTTGAAGCCCATCATTGCACAGAAACACTTCTTAGGAACCTCATTGCACTTGAGCAGCATCAGCTTGATGATACCATACAGCATGTCACATCTTATGCCTTCCTCATGGGGTGCCTCATCGCCTCCGAGAAGGATGTTAAATTACTTCGGCGGAGACAGATTCTCATCCACGATGAGAAGAAGGATAAAGAGGTCTATGAAATATTCAAGAACCTTTGCAAGGAGATCAAGCCTACGGATTTCTACTATGGGAGGCTTTTTCAAGAGGTGGCTGAATACACCAAGAACAAAAGTTGGCATGAAAAGCGGCAGAATTTGGACACACATCTCAAAACTCCAACTTCAGTTATGGTGTTTGTTGCTGCAATTTTGCTTCTTATTCTCACCTTTGTTGGAGCTTGCTTTTCCATACTCTCCTTTGCTCTCCACCATGTTTAGAACAAACAACCCCAATCTATACACACTTGATGAAACCACATTTATATATTATATGATTGTTCAATACACAATTAATAATGAATTAATAATATGATTTCACAATGATTGATTTTGGGTTCAATATTTCTTTAATATAGCCTGAACAATAAATAATGCATTATAGCTTTAAACAACATAGCATTTACAAAAAAATATAATGTAAATGTATCATATTTACTAATTTCATTACTGATGAAGCCTCTAACAAATGAAATAAATAAACGCGATACAAGTGATTACCGCATAAATTTCGCCATACACATTATAATCAAACATCAAATTTGGCGGCAAAAGAAAAAAAAGCAGTCGGTAAAGTCTTTAGATCAAGTTGTATCTTGTCTTCAATCTCAACCTTATGAAAGGAATCAAGCCATCCAATCTAATAAAGCGTTTTATTTTTTCAACTGTCTGAATTATCATTTATTTTTTTGCTCGCATTTTGGGGCCGACAGACCCGACAGACAGAGTGACACACTGAGCATTATATATACCCTTTCCATATTTGACTCGGGCATTACTCAGTCGTGTCTTATGCTCATAATTCAAAGCAAAGACTTAAACCTCCTATCCATCACATGAGCACCACATCTCCTGAACATCCACCGTCAGATGCTCATCACAAGCCTCAGGACCCCACCCAGAGTACCATCCAACGGTTCACATAAACTAACAAAATATCACGACAAGTGGGCATATCACATCAGTACACACCCAACTTTCTATCATGTTGCTGGTCATAGCCAATTGCATAAATAAAGAGCTCTTCTTTCTCACCCTCTGAACTTTCGGTGTTCTTTCTTCTGACCAACTTTTCAGATCAAAAAAATCCCACAAATTCAGAGAGATGGGAGAAAGGAGAATTGGAGTGGCTGTGGATTTCTCGGCGGGCAGCCGGGCAGCCCTGAAATGGGCAGTGGACAACGTTGCCCGGCAGGGCGATTTCCTCATCCTGCTTGTCGTTCGTCCTGAAGAGAACTATGAGCAAGGCGAGATGCAGCTCTGGGGAATCAGCGGTTCCCGTATGCCCTCTCTCTCTCTCTCTCATATAAATCTATAGATCTTTTATAATTAACTCTCTCTCCCCTGTTAATTGTCAGCTCTGATCAAGATTTTCTGGTTAAAGTTTGGAACTTTTCTGTTTCTTTTGCTTATTTGGTTTAAAGTTTTAATTTTGATATCTGGGTTTTGTTTGTTATGAGTGGATGCATGATAAATTGACTCATTTTTCAGCTTTGATCCCTGTGGTTGAGTTCTCTGATGCCAACATTATGAAGAAGTATAAAGTGAATCCTGACCCTGAAACCTTGGACATCGCCAACACTGCGGCTAAGCAGAAAGAGGTTGGCTGCAACTGGGTTTTATTAATTATTCAGCTCATCATACTAATTGAGCTCTGTTTCAATGATGTTCTTGCACAATTGAATAGTGAAGTGGTGTTTTGTGACCTTGTGATTTGGAGCAGATTACGGTGGTGATGAAGATCTACTGGGGCGATGCCCGTGAGAAGATCATTGAGGCTATTGACAAGATTCCCTTGAGCCTCCTTGTTATTGGAAACAGAGGCCTTGGCAAGCTCAAGAGGTACCAATCACAAACTCAAATCAATTATTTCTTGATGCATGAATTTGAGTTTTTGTTACAACATGTTTGTTGTTCTGGAATTTTTGAGTTTGGTTGAGGGAGGCTGCCATTGTTTTCCAGTTCGTGGTTGGCTGCTTTCTTTGGTTATCAAGTTCCTATTGACTTCTTGGGGCCCATGATGGCAATAATAATCTAATGGCTACCATAGACTTTCTTCACAGTTATACTGTTTGTACTGTTATGAAACGTCGGTTTGTGAATCAAACCACTTTGGATAATTAAAATTAAAAAATCCTCATCTAATTTCTTTTGTGTTTTGATTGGATCTGAATGTGTTTGTTGTTTTGCAGAGTCATCATGGGCAGTGTCAGCAACTTTGTGGTAAATAATGCTTCCTGTCCAGTTACTGTAGTGAAGAACAATGCGGACCAGGAAAGCTAAATCCTTTGTCCCCCAATGCCTGCTTGGTAAATAAGTGCAATGCTGCCTCTGGTTCAATTGCTTCCTTTCCTGCAACTGCAAGCCGTTTTTAGTATGCATAAGATTTAGTAAAAATTATGTTTTCAACTGTTTGTTACTGGATATTGAAGTTGGACAGATTTCATGTATGTATGTGCTGGAGTTTGTGTATGCGTATAACGTATATACGTGAGTTCAGCCTGTGGCCCATGATGGTGATTTTGTTCTTAGAATTCAAGGGCTAATTAACTTGTATCCAGGGTTTCTCCATTGCCATGCACCTGGGTTGGAACTTCAGGGAAAGAGTCTTTTGCTTTTGGAAGAGGGGGTATTTACCTATGCAAGTGGCTAATACCCTGGACCGTAGGTTTAGGGTTCTAGGTTTGGTTCCCCCTCCCCAATATCCCGTGTATAAAAAACCTAAAAAAGAACTAAAACTTTTGGATTGACAATCCATGCTCAAATTAAAACCAAGCAATATCAAGAAAGGCCAAAGATGACCAATCCATGTTTACTTAACCGCCAACATTAATTTCTCCCTTTATTTTAGAATGTCCACTTTCTATTTTTATTTGAAGAGCTTAAACTATAGATCATTTAGAAGATTAGCCTTTATCAGGTTTTGTGGAGAGAGAGAGAGAGAGAGCATCCACTTATTATAAGAGATTGAATTGCAATCCTCTCATTCTAAAGCTAATGGTGAAAAAAAGAAAAATAAAAAAGGAATGAGCTAAAAGAAGTGAATCCCATTCATAGCCATAAAATCCTCAAACCAAGCTAATGGTAGTCCTCTGCATGAATGACCAACCAAACTAACTCCCAACATAAATCTTCTTTCAAAAGCTCTCATTCCTTCATTTTCTTCTCTTTTAGTTTCTCCCACCCTGCAAACAATTCAGAAACAACAATGGAGCCAAAGTACTATACTCAATCACCTCTCATCATCTTATTTTTTTTCCTCTTTTGCTTCAACTTTGCACAAGCCGTTTGCAAGCCTCGGAATTTAAACTTGAGGTACCTAACTACTCCCTCTCCATCACCAACTTCTCCTTCAAACTCGCAGCCGGCTATGCCCCCTACTAAGCCACAGCCGGGTCAATTCTTCCCTTCAGGGCGCCCAACAGGTCCTCCACCAAGCCGTACTGCATCAGCCCCAAACCCTTCTTCACAGCCTCCAGAAAAACCACCTCCTGCTGGCAATTCTATTTCTCCTTCATCTTCCCCCACATCCTTTCTTCGCCGCCCTTCTGATAATCCCAAAGACAGCCCGCGCAGCAACCTCTTTACACAGTCTATATATCCCAAATCAGCTTCATCATTTGTCCCACCTAACCCAGCAATCCAACAAATATGCAAAAACACTGACTACCCTGATATTTGCGTCTCATCTGTGGCCCCTTTCCTACCATTAGCACCCAAGCTGGACCCTATAGCTGTGCTTGAGATGACAATCAAGGCAGCCACGACGCATGCCAAGTTGTCGCTAGCCGCGGCCTCAAAACTTGTTCTGATGGCTAACATTGCCCGTGGCACAGCCGCTGCGCTCAGCGATTGCAAGGACATGTACGGTGATGCCTTGGATGGCCTTCAGAGTGCAATGGATGCAATCCAGAGCCGGGACATTGGCACAATCAATAGCATGCTCAGCGGGGTGGTGACAGATGCTGTGACATGCGGGGATGGGTTTGAAGGAGAGAAATCTCCATTAGGGGATTATGATGACAAGCTTCACAAGATGGCCAGCAATTGCCTTGCCATTGCTTCCTTGATCAAGTGATCATGATATACAAATCTTCAATTGCTTCCATTTTGCTTTTGTGCTGTCTCTTTGAATTTGTAAAAGAGAAACATCAAATATATATAGCTAGCAAATTGGGAAGAGTAGATGTAGGAATATGTTAAACAAGTACCAGCATGTATAATTTCGAATTACTTGTATAGACATATATATAATTGGTTATTAAAGAATGTTATGCGAAGACACATAAATTTGCATCTTTGCATTCAAACTAAGGATTTTGAATATTTGAATTTGTATCAGGGAGCCTTTATCGGCATTCTAAAAAAATCTATTATAAAAAAATAAAGAAGTAATTACATTTGAAGGAATGCATGATGACTTTTCTGGAGTTGCGAATGACGGTTTCCTTATTATAAGATTGTGTTATGAGATTTTGAAGTACTAATCGGTTCATCAAATCCACAAATATTTCATTACTTTATAAATTTAAGATAATATGGACTTCAAATAATCAAGAAAAAATGGTGTCTCAAACCTTTGATTGTTATTTATCTTCAACAACCTTTTCTGTTTGGGCTTGAGGCCTGTCCACAAGCCCATGACTGGTTCATGCACATATGACCTGCTTAAAAAACTGTGCTAACTAAATGAAGGAAAAACAAAAATGGAGGAAAATGAAGCAGATAATGGAGTTCCATTTTCATGCTTTACCAAAACTAGTCCCAAAATGGCAAACTCCACTCTCTCACACTCTGAGCATTAACTCCTGGAGTCTTCCTTTGCAGCAACCTAGGGTTTCTATTCGCTTCATCGCTTATGCTTCTTGCTACTCCCTGCCTTCTTCAATGTAAGTAAGTGCTTTTCATGTCGTCTTCGTTTCCAGTTTCCACATTTTCTTTTTCAATTCTCTGTTCGTTTCCACGGAGAATGGTTTGACAGAAAATTTGAAACATCAACTCAAGAAAAGAAGCTAAATTGTAAGGAGGTACTTTTTTCTTTTTTTTGTTCTTCTTAAGCTTGAAAGTAGAGTAAGAGTGGACGTTGGTGTGGCCTTAATTTTCCGTTTGGTTGCTTAGGAACGAAAATGTTGTCTCTAGGAACTTAAAAATCCATGACGAAACCACGGCAATGAAATTTATTAAGCATCAGTATGTTGCTGCTTTTCGTTTTCTGTCATAAACCACTTGTTGGTGTCATTAGATTTGTGCTATCATATTTATTTATTTCTTACTTAGGGATTTGTTTTTTTTATTCATTTTTAGATTTGAGGTAGAAGCATAAGAGCACTGCAGCTATTTTCGCGTAAATGGAAAGTTTCGTTGGAGCTGGGCTTTCACCTGGAGGTTGCATTGTGAGGAAGAAGAGGAGTGTTGTAGCACAAAAACCTCGCTTAGATCCCCCCATATTTTCACAGAGCTCTAATATTTTTCCACCCTTTGGAAACATTGATAAGGATCAGAATAATAAGGAGAAAGTAGTTCTTTTTGATGGATTGGGAAGGGGGAACAAGCTGAAGAAGTTAAGGCTTAAGCTTGGAGGTGTTACCCATACAATCCACACCAAGTATACAGCGGATTTTGGCTGTGGTGGTGGCTCTTCCGTCGCTAAATCTTCAAGCTCGATCGATGCCTTCACACCCCAACTGAAGCCCCTTCCTCAGGTACCTCACTCTGATTCTTGTAATTATTGCAACTGTTAATATGTCTCATTCTGGACCACCTGTATAAGTGGAATTTATTTTTTCAACCTGTCTGATTTTCCAATGAATTTGATTTTTCTTCTGTGTAATCACAACTGTAATGACAAGGAACTCTTTAAAACGTTTGTAGTCCAATGATGGCTATTTTGGTTTCACAAGTTTCTTTAGAGAATGAAATACCCCCATTTTTAGAAGGAATTGTATGTGACTTGTTCTGTTTTTCATGTTTCCAATATATGGATGGATGCCTTGTCATTTTACTTTTTACCTAGATGAGAGCTTGTTTAGTAATATTGTTGATGCAGGATGATGCAGGTGGAGGTCCCTTCTGTTCTGATGGGGGAAATGGCATTAGAGTTAAACGAAAAGACCACTTGAAAGTTGATTCTAGTTCTAGAAAGGAGTATTCTTCAAAAGGAAAAATCTTTAGGGAAAGTGCTCAAACAGATAATGAACCAGTTCGTAAGAGCAAGCGAGTTCCTAAGAGATTTTTCTTAGATGCGGATGAAGATGATGATGAATATGAGGAAATCCGGTTCCTTGGAAGACTAAGTGCTTCTAAGGTTGCTCGTTCAGAGAGAATTCAAATGGATGATGACTTTCATGGAGATGCTAATGGAGAATATAAATCATCAAGATTGGGAAAAGATAGGAGAAACAAGTCAAGATCAGAGAAAAAGTACAAGGATAAAGACTATTTGGAAGAAGAGGAACAACTAGCATCTGCTGATGAGCCTGAACCAAATGGGAAGAAGCTGAAAAAGGGATCTCTTTGTTTACCTCTAGAAGGGTGGAAAGAATCACCCCCGACTACACGTAACCGTGCCCTCCAGTCGGGAAAAGATATTTTAACTGGTTCTGGTTCAGGTTTTCACGAACTTGCAACTGCTTTGCTTCCTGCCCCATCTAAAAGTGCGCATCTTCTCTCTTTGTTTATTGCGTAATTCTGGTTATATTTATATGCATATGTTTACTAAACTTGTTTTCAGTTTTTCTGTTGGCTGGTTGACCGCAGGAAAGGAGAAAGTCTCTGAAGTGGAACGACAATTAAAGAAAGCTGAGGCTACACAGAGACGTAAAGTACAGTCAGAGAAGGCAGCTAGGGAAGCTGAGGTTTGGCCTTTATATCAGGTTTTATAATATTATCTCAGGTGACAAATGTAGAAACAGTCTCACTTCTAATTTTTAGGCTGAGGCAATCAGAAAGATACTTGGTCAAGATTCGAAGAAGAAGAAGAAGGAAGAAAAACTGAAGCAGCAGAGGGATGAATTGATTCAGGTATTTGAGAAATGATAGAATATTTGTCTTCTTTTTCTCATGGCTGTTTGAATTTGTTATGATGCAGTGTTGACTATCATATTATGCAGGGAAGGACTGGCAGTGTCACACTGGCACCGAACACTGTCCGATGGGTCATCGGTCCTAACGGAACGATCGTTACATTTTCTGATGATATTGGTCTGCCAGGTATATTCAGTCCAGTGCCCTGCAGGTACGGCATTTGCTTCCTTTTTACCATCCCCAGTTTTTGTTTTTAATCTTTAAATGTTGCTTTTGCTTCATGTAACTGGCACGTAAATTTGATGATTTGGTGATTTGTGTTATTTAGCTATCCTCCCCCACGTGAAAAATGTGCGGGTCCAAATTGCACGAATGCATACAAGTATCGGGATTCCAAGTCGAAGCTTCCTCTGTGCAGTCTTCATTGTTACAGGGCAATACAAGAAATGATGCAGCCTCTAATTGCTTGCTGATATCAACTCCCCCTGCACATCATTTTGGACCAATTAATATGTTTGATGTAGACAGACGGATAATGGAAACTCATCATTTTGAAGTCATGCTGGAATGGCGCTAGATCATCCCCTTCAAATTGTCTACTAACCACTAATGTTTTGTTAGGATAAGCAAATTATGCTGTAAGTGCAATTAATTAGAATGGTTATATGAAAAACGGATGTGTTTCAATGCTGCATTATAATTACCGGCTTGTGCTAATTTTGGCGCGAGGGAAACATGTTTGAATCAAATAATGCTATTTTCTTACTGCATACATATGCACCACTAGAAATCCGTTGCCAAACAAAAACATGGTCACCGTGTTCACGTTTTAACTTCCTATACCCTTATAACAAAGTATTTTGTGCTAGTTTTGTTACTGGAGAAAATAAGCACGTTAATTGAAAATAAATAAGATGAAAAATTTCGATTGATCCGTAGGCAGGGACGAATTATAGTAATTTGTTCTAACCTGAGACATAAACAAAGGACAATCCTTCTAAAGCCAAAAAGCCTCGAGAAATCAAACGTAACCTTAACTACAAGGTCTGGCCAAAATCAATAAATGCATCATATACATAAAGGCGGTCACTGGTCAACAGAATTTTCATATATCAAAGAGACTTTCATATCAATTTCTGTGACATGAATATGTTTCTGGGATGACCAAGCTTAGAAATGCAAAACAGGTTAAGTTTACTTACAATTGTATACAATAAGACGATCATAATAGACCACAAATTCTCCAAATAGATGTAAAACTTTAAACATGTCTTTTCGCTACTATAAGGCAAAGGCATCTTCTGTTACCAAGGCAGTACCAATCATCTCTAAATCTAAGATCCATCCATGAATACAGCATCGTGTCCGCTAGATTTCATAAACTTCTTAAATAGAAGAACCATAATTGCAATGGTAAGTCCAACAGCAGCCCATGTGAACAAGCGATCATCGGCCGGTTTTTGTACTTTCATTTCTGGCCTTTGTAGCAGCTGACTTGATCCACCGGAAGGAGCTGCATTCAATGTCCTCGCTACTTCAGGGCCTGGGTTAGCATTCAAAGGGGCTTCCTGTACTTCTTCAACAATCCTGTCTCCTACTGCTGGGTTTGGAGACCCTTCTGTAGCAGCTTCCCCAGCAGGTGTGGCTCCATCATTTTGGGAACTCACCTGAACATCGCCTTCCCTGTTTGAAGGATGCTCTTTGGAATCCTGTGAGGGGCTCAGTTGAGGAACAGGTGGTGCCTTGCTTAGCATACATTCATGAATCTGTGAAATTAACATATCCATTAGCAAGTTTTCATCATGAAATGTTAGTCTATTTTGATTGCAATGAAACTTTCAGTAGTTATGGTACCTCATCAATTAGCTTCTGCCGTTCAGCAGTGCCATATCTTGGGGCTGCTGCACGAGATTTGATGGCCAGGGAACGCCTTTCTTCCTTCTTGTATTCTACTGAACCCAATGCACCATTTGGGTTGGTGGGCATAAATGCAATAAGTGCAACTAAAGCAGTTCGCACTGCAAACAGCAACAGTATGTTAGCAAGATGAAAGTAAAATGTTACAACTCAAATTTCAGCTGTCTTTCCCATTAGCACATTGACCATATTCCCAATCCCGATTAAAATGTAAATAACTGAATAAATACACATTAAGAATAAAAATAGGAAAATATCAAAACACGTCACAATATAAAAAACAATGGATGCAGCCAAGACAATTAGTTCAGGTTGCGCCATGGACTTATAGTGATTTGGTCATTGGACTAAGCAGTCCAGTTCCAACTCCATTTCAAGCCAATCATGGTTTAGTGGTGTATCTATCTATTAAAATGTCATCAGTTTTGGCGTGCATGATTGGGGTATGCAATATGGATGCCCCTTACGAAATGCATATTGGAAAATTGCTAAACCTATCCAGCATGAGTGAACCATATTTAGCTACCTAGTAATCAGCTTCCAAATTTAAACATCATATGAAATTTTGACTGCATTATACAATACTACTAGCTTACACAATCTCTCAGAAAGAATGAAACTCACCGCTCCATGATGGCTGCCAGTGTTCGGGATGATGATTCGATATGCTTAAGCAAATCTTGGTTTGGGTTTCGAACCGACCATTGGGCTGCAAGTAAAGTAAATAAGCCAAGACATCATGAGTGATACTTTTTTATATATAAAA
The DNA here is from genome assembly GCA_018703695.1 of Prunus fruticosa. NCBI lineage: Eukaryota > Viridiplantae > Streptophyta > Magnoliopsida > Rosales > Rosaceae > Prunus > Prunus fruticosa. Next base: position 13,637,952 of record CM031917.1, read on the forward strand.
ATAATGAGAACTAACCCAATCAGCAAAAGAGCCCATAAACCTCAAAAAGCAAGAACATATTACCGTCAACAACATAAATGAAGGAGGCTTGAATGGGTATTCCGCCGGCAACTGGATCCGCCCATGATAAATCCCACCCTCGAATTCGGTTTCACTAGGGCCTCTGATTGCAAATTGCAAGTCAAATATGTTCTCCTGAAAACAAATACCAATGAGCTAACAACTACAGATATCGACAGATTGATAATTAGCATTTTGGCCAAACAACATGCCCAATTCCAATAGCGGAAAAGCGAAAAAACGAAGTGACCAATTATGCCCAATGTCTTCTTCAAAAAACCACAACAACTTATCTTAGAACAAATTCGAATGCTAAAAAATCCCAATTCAGCTCGAACCCAATACTTAAAATTCAAATAGAATTGAAATTCACCTATCAAAATCTTAACTTACCCATCAAAGTGAAATTAAACCAAAAGTCAAAGATCAATTACATAAAATAAAAACGAAGGGGCATGGGAAAAGTAAAAGTAACCTCGAGGGGGAGGCTCATGAAATCGTCGGAGGGATTGGATTGCATCTCCTTAACCTCCTGTAGAATCCGCTTCACCGCTGGGTTCTTCAGGTTGTACTTGTCCTCCGCCATCACCCTCCGATCCGATTCGATTCGACTTTGTTCGATCTGCCCAGATCCACCCGATCCACAACCACCTCTTCCGGTTAACAAAACTTTAAATTTACAATTATTATACGAAGCGGAGAGAGGAAAGAGACCTGCAGGTGTTTATAGGTGTGATTGGGATTAGATTTTTGTTCGTTCTTCGCCACGTCATCCGATGTGCGTTTGCGTACGTGTCATAATATTACTGGATATCGTGGAGCTAACTTTGTTTATGTTAAAGTGATTTGATGGATTAATTGGGTAAATTAAATCCATGGCACACCACTCGGCCTAATTCCATACAGGGCCTTAACTTCAGATATCTTCAAGTCCAAGCCTGCTTGTTATCAGATACTAAAATCTTATCCTCGCTCAACTACATCCCAAGGCTCAAAATTTGGGGGTCAATGCCTAGTTGAGGCGTCAATTGATGTACATGACCTTAAAGTTAGGGTTTAAGTTATTTATTGTGAATGACAATTCACACAGGTTGGGAGGGACATTGGTATGTAATGCAAGTTTAAGGAGACTCAAAATCAAATTAAAAGTTTGGACGAACAAAGTGAGTCCGGCATTAAGGGGCATTGTTAAATTTTTTCCCTTTTAATTTATTTAGGGTGATAACACTCCAAAATCAAGAAGTTTAAGCCCAACATTATAAATTCCATCATTTTAAATTTTCTTAGCCCTTAAATTCCCCCATCGAAACAAAAAAGTAAAAGAACTTGATTATAGAATCTTACCTATATTCGACTATATCACAAGACGAACTGCTTCTCACTCATACTTGATGCTCATGTTGGTTAGTGTTCCTTTTTTTTTTTTTTTTTTTTCTTCTTCTTCTTTTCTTTCTTGCTTTTGTTAAGCTTTGCATTCATAGAGACGTGGTGGTTGATATTGAACATTTTGAAGATACAGAGTACGTTTTCTCTTTCTACACCTTTGACATATAAATATATACTTTGATGGTCCTTGTATATATACACATACAAATTTCAAGGGCTACTTGTGTTCCTATATATATATATATATATATATTCGCCTGCACCCAACTGGGATTGCTTTGCTTGATCTTGGTCAGCCGCTGGCGCTCATCAAGGCGTGCATGCCTGCCGGCCACGGTCTGCACCAGCTATTAGGTCTGTGCAAAAATGTGTAGAATCTGTCGCTGTTGCTCTCGAATCCGACAAGGTACTGTTACAAGCTAATGACAGGTGAAATATACACACAATAACATCCAACTTCTGTCGGCTGTCGCTCTCAGAGCCTCCTCAGCTCTTTGGATTGAAAGCACAACAAGCTTTGTACATGGCAGGCTGCTTTGTAAGCTCCCAACTAACTTACCTGCATTGCATTATCTTCTTCGCTCCTTGATTATAATAATATTCTATATTGTCTTCCTTTTGTTTCATCTCTCTTGGCTGAACTTCTTAGGAGATACATTGTTTGGGAACTTCGTATAATAATTGTTTTGATGATTGGGGGCTGTCATTGACACCTCGTTTGGATCCTGAAAGGAATTATATTATACTTTTATTGTTGTTAATTGGGCCAAATGGCATTCATATATTTGGATTATGGGATGCAGGCCATCTTGATAGCATCAAAAACAAAAATATCGTTGTTCTGTACTTGATGATGAACCATGTGCGACTCTGTCAAAAGGGGTAATATTATTCTATTTACAAAGTGATTTTCATATATAACCAACTTGGAATAAGAAACTCAGAAGATGTTTAATATGTTCATGTCTATCTTGAATTATTGCTTAATATCTGAACCTGGAGCCCAAATTGTGTGTGTGTTAGTTTCCCTTTCAAGATGACGAATGCTATGTTTTCTTTCGGGGAGTTTAATTTCAGTGGAGTTCAGGATAAACTTAGCTCCACTGATAAAGGTTCTGATATTATAATGGAAGAGGTGAACAATATTGGGAAACAAGTTCATTCTTATGAAGCTGACAATTGGGGGGACTCAGGGGGATTTGGTTCCCTTGGTTCTGATTATGGATTTTATGGCAATAATCACTACTCCTCAGAGCTCCTTTTCCCCAAGTTTCAACAACAAGAAGAGCGGCAACCATTGGTTTCAGACTATGGATTATTTGATGCCATGCAGTTTGATGCTCTCTCTCCACCATTTCAAGCATGCTTAGAGGAGATTGCAAAGCTTGAAGATATCCCAACTTTGGTTCCACATGTTGAACCCAAGAAAGAGAAGCGAAATTTCTCCTCCTTAGCAGGGCTTGATCTCTTGAACAACTACGGCAGAGGGTTTAAACGGTTGAATGGGGAAAGGATTTTTGAGTCTAGCAATTACACAGCATGCACAGATCAGGTGGCAGGCAGGAAGTTATCAACTGAAGAAATCATGAGGGTGGCAGGAGCAAGGTTCATTCGGACTTCTTCCCAAGTGTCTGGTGTTGCTTCCATGCTTAGCCATCCTTATGAATTCTCCTTTTCTGGCCTCTCAGTTGAGGAGACTAGAGATGTGGAGCTTGTTGAGTTCCTTCTCGCTTCTGCTGAGAAAGTAGGATATCAGCAGTATGAGCGTGCAGGCAAATTGCTTAATCGATGTGATTTGTTGTCTTCCAGTACCGGGAATTCAGTTGAACGAGTAGTTTACTATTTTTCTGAAGCTCTTCGAGAGAAGATTGATCGCGAAACTGGAAGAGTCACACCAAAGGGTTTGGGGAACAAGCCTTCATTTGATGTTAATAAGGCAATGAAGAGACCGAATGAGACCTCCCTTGCATGTCAAATCAAGATTCCTTTCGGCCAAGTTGCACAATTTGCTGGAATTCAAGCCATTGTGGAAAATGTGGCTGAGGCTAAGAAGGTACATGTAATTGATCTGGAAATCAGGAATGGGGTGCAATGGACAGGTCTGATGCAAGCCTTAGCATCTCGTTCTGATTGTCCAGTTGAGCTTCTCAAGATAAGTGCTATAGGAACTAGTTCCAGAAAATTAATTGAGGAAACAGGTAAGAGGTTGGAGAGTTTTGCCGAAAGCATGAACTTACCCTTTTCTTTCAAATTAGTGATGGTACCAGACATGCTAGATCTCAAAGAAGATATGTTTGAGCTAGATTCTGAAGAATTAGTTGCTGTCTATTCTGAGTTCGCAATGAGGAGCATGGTTGCACAGCCAGATCGACTGGAATCTGCAATGAGAGTAATAAAAAACATCCGTCCATGTGTAACAGTGGTCACTGAAGTTGAGGGAAATCACAACTCTCCCGTCTTTGTGACCCGTTTTATTGAGGCCCTTTTCTTCTTTGGCGCATACTTCGACTGCGTGGAAACTTGTATGGAACGAAATGATCCAAACAGAATGACTTTAGAATCACAGTACTTTGGGAATGGGCTTAGAAACATTGTGGCAGCTGAAGGAGAGGAAAGGAAGATTCGAAATGTGAAGATTGACATTTGGAGGGCATTTTTTGCACGGTATGGAATGGAGGAAATAGATTTGAGCCCATCATCCTTGTATCAAGTAGACCTGGTGCTTAAGAATTTTTCTTGTGGGAGTTCTTGCACAGTCAATATGGATGGGAAATGCCTTCTTGTTGGATGGAAGGGCACACCTCTCCAGTCTCTCTCTCTTTGGAAATTTCTTTGATAATAATAAGAAATGGAGTTGGCATGTGGTTTTATATCCCTCATATATTATTCTTTTCTTGGTTTCAAAGTTTAGTTTCTGTTTTATAACTATGATCAGGACCTGTATAGGTTATTATTATTATTAAATTTTTAATCATCATCGATGCATTCATCACAACCCAGTTTCTGATTGAAGCATGCTTCATGCATATCCCCACCTCACATTTCCATTGCTAACCTTGTGCTTTATTCAACTGAAATGATTGATTGGCACATATGATGCATAATGATGAGTGATGATTATATTGTCTCACAAGTTCTCATGCTGTTTTGTTTACTCTTTTGAAGTTTATGTTGTGTCACAAGTTCTAATGAGTGAATTCCTGCCTCAATGATATCAGGTCATGATCTAAAAAGGAACTTCACTTTGATATGTTAAGATTAAGTCCAAATTATGACACTCTGTGATTGTCTTCCTTGTGCAAGGAGATGATCACTTTGTTTGTTTATCTATTGATGGATTCCTGTGTGAAGAAAACTAAGCCATTAAGAGAGGCAACTGTTTGTGAAAGATTTCAACTACAGACATATGTCCTCATCACACTGGAGCTGTACAAGGGCAACCACAAAACATGTCTCTCCAGCCATGGATCATAAGTTCTTAACACACTTGCTCTATAAATTTTTGCACAACTTAATATCTAAATTCAACTATCATGAAAGCTACCCTGCAAGAATTGTGAACATCAGTCTTGTTCTTGATGTCTTCTGTGTCAAACTAGTATTGAGCGTATTGTGCTGTGCATATTACTCAAACTAGATGGTGTCGATTTGCTCTCGATTTGTATTATTACTATTACAATTCTACTATTTCTTTTTTATTTCCCTTCCATCAACTTGATGCCATGCTGTGGTGCTTCATGAAAACATGCTTCCAGTTTGTACTTTCTTCTCTCTGTTGTGTGGTTTTCTAGCTTGTCTTATTCTTTATCTTTATTCCCTTATTCTTTTGCTGCATAATAAGCCGGCTGACATTCTAAGCAAATTTATTTAAAGATATACCAGATCCTTGTTATGGAGAAAACTATATCAGCAAAAGGAATAATTTAGCTATCCGCTTGGATTATGTCGTCCCATATTCCTTGCAAAAATAATATTGTCTGTAGCTTTTGGATGTATTAAACTGTGGCCAGGCTATTGTGGATCAACAAGGATCATTTGGTGAAAACCAGAATAATTTGTCTTGTACTAATTTTTTTTTAGTAAACCTGTCCAATCCAACCAAGTTACTTAACCATTTCAGTTTTCCATACAGCTGTTGACAGTTTTTTCCTTGAAATTTCAGGGAAGGCCAAGCCTAGAATATCCTACAAATTTTGTCAAACCATGTCAAAAGTCATAGCTTAGCTTTCGACAACCAAGAGGTCAGCTTATATATACACAGGATGAGAATTGAGAAGAACCCTTACGCTTTAACACTAAGAAAAACCCCCAGCTTTATACACTTTGAACCATGAGTTGTGTACCTGGCTTGTCAACTGTTGAAGTAATGAGAGTAGCAAGAGCAAGCTTCATCCGGTTCTCTTCCCTGAGATACAATGATGACTGCATGCCTGCTCATGTTTTAGGCAGTGCTCCGCTTGGCCTCTCAGACCAGGAAACCAAAGATGTTGAGCTTGCACACCTTCTTTTAGCTTTTGCTGAAAAGGTTGCAAAGCAGCAATATGGTTGTGCAAGAAAACTACAGAACCTATGCCATTTCCTATCTTCCAGCTGTGGAAATTCAGTTCAAAGAGTTGTTTACTATTTTACCAAAGCTCTTCAGGAGAAGACTGATAGAGAAACTGGCAGAAACGCATCTGAGGGCTCAGAAAGCAGAGATGTACTTGCAATGCATTTCCAAGAAGCAATGGCGAGTTCAACTCCTGCTTTAATGGCATGCTTCTTAGAAGTTCCCTTTTATCAAGTAACTGAGTTTGCAGGGATCCAAGCAATTGTTGAAACTGTAGCATCAGCCAAAAAGATTCACTTCATTGACCTTGCAATCAGAACTGGGGGGCACTGCATAGTGTTGATGCAAGCTCTTGCAACTCGATACGAATGCCCGATCGAGCTGCTAAAAGTTACTGCTGTTGGAGTGACATCAAGAGAAAAGATTGAGGACACTGGCAGAAGGTTGGCTCAGTTTTCCGAGGCATTGAAATTACCATTTTCCTTCAAAGTAGCCATGGTGAAAGATATCAAAGATATCAATGAAGACACTTTCGAGTTAGAGGATGGTGAAGCAGCTGCAGTTTACTGCCCTCTACTGCTATGCAGCACAATGAGACAACCCAATTGCTCAGAATCTCTAATAAAAGTACTCAGAAACCTCAATCCCCGTCTGATGGTGATCACCGAAATCGAAGCAAATCACAACTCACCAACTTTCACAAACCGTTTCAATGAAGCACTCTTGTACTATAGTGCTTATTTTGAGTGCCTTGATGTCTGCATGGACAGGGGCAGCGCCTACAGGATGGAATTGGAGGAAACATATTTGAGCCTTGAGATAAAAAATATCATTGCGAGCGAAGGCAAAGAGAGGATAATCCGGCGCATGAAAATCGATGCTTGGAGGACTTTGTTTGCAGAATGTGGAATGGTGGAAGCAGAGCTCAGCTTGTCATCCTTGTACCAAGCAGACCTTGTGGCTAAACAGTTTGCTTGTGGGAGTCGTTGCACATTGGATACTAATGGGAAAGGCCTTATTGTTGGATGGAAAGGAACACCAATTCTCTCTCTTTCTGTTTGGAAGTTCCATGCAGTCAATGGTAAGACTGCTAAATATCTCATGTAATAGCTAAGCACCTATAAACAAACGAAAAAAGAAAGAAAGAGAAGATCGATGTTTTCTAAATTTTGTTTTCCTGACAAGGTGTCAAGAGTTCATCCCTTTCCCTTGATGTTAGTGGAGAAATTATAACAAAAGACATCAGCCAAATTAGTTATAGGGAAAGTGAAAAATAGAATCGAGTCCGGATACGCTCTCCAAATTTCATGTTCCAATGTCCCCTATATCATAGCAATCTAATGAAATTATTCTTTTATTTACATTGTCAAACTGAGAATTTAGACTATTAAACATGTTAATATTTAGTCAGTGCTTGTATTTTGCCATTCTACCAAAAAAAGAAGAGGCCAAAAGGCTGTGTCCGGCTCCTTGAACCTGAGTTCAATCTCCCTCCTCGTAGTTAGAGGAGTAGTTTAGAATATTAATTTGTCAAAAATAAAAAGGACAAATAAAAAAAAATTAGAAAGAAATAAATTACACATTGGACCTTTACTTGCAGGCCCACTATCAACAGCGGTGGGCCATTGTCCAATGCTCCTTTAATCAGACACGCGTGGCGGTTCTTTTCCTGCATGGCTACCACGTGTTGGGCAGACGAAGATTACTCCTTGGGCCTGTCCTCTCGATTCCAACACAAAAGCCCCTCCTCCGTCTTTCTCCCTCTCACTCGAATAAACTCACTGGAACGGTCAAACAGAGAGAGCACACACACAAGGAAAGGAAGGGAAGAGAGATCGAAGCCGCAGAAAATGGATGGGAAGTCGAAGCCTGGGGTGCCGTACGATGGGATGACTGACACGTGGGTGAAGAAGCACTGTCTGATTTACATAGGAGCCACCCGACACCCTTTTATCCTCAGCATTCGTGATGGCACCGTCGATCTTTCCGCCTTCAAACGATGGCTGGTAAGCAAGCCGCACGCATTATACGTGGTTAATTTAATTACGACGTAACGGTGTCGTTTCATTTTCCAAGTTCTCCGAACAGCGTTTAGAAATTGCAATTAGTTTATTTTATTTTATTTTGTTTTGTTTTGTTTTTGTAATTTAATTTTAAAATGCTTGGTGTGGCTGCAGGGGCAAGACTACATATTTGTTAGGGCGTTTGTGCCTTTTGTAGCGAGTGTGCTGATAAAGGCTTATAAGAAAGGTGATGAGAGTAGTGGTGATATGGAAGTGATATTGAGTGGTTTGGGTTCTCTGAATGATGAGATTGCATGGTTCAAGCAAGAGGCTTCCAAATGGGGTGTTGACCTCTCTCAAGTTGCCCCTGAAAAACCAACACAAGATTACTGCAGGTAATTAACTACCATCTTCTTTTAATTAAACTCAAAATTACTTGCTCAGCATTTAGCAATCAGTCATTAATTATAATTAGTAATGTGTCTTATGTCAATACCCTTCTCTCTAAATTAATCTAATTTAAAGAAGTTTAGATTATCGTTTGTATTCAAAAACTATGTTGGGTTTTGGCCATGGCGAGTATTTATATGTACCAAGTAGTCCTCCTTCCTTGGTCCATTATGGCATGCAAGATTTTCTCAATTTTGTTTTCTCCAATTTTATTTTCTATAAGTTTGTTCACCAAATTATGTGACATGTGACAGGGGAATGAAGTTTAGACTGGGTAAGGAAGGAACAAACAAATGATACATAGTTGGGATCAAAAAATTTAGGATTGTTTTTATGTCAATATTAGTACTAATTGGGGAGTGGTGTTTTTACAGATTTCTAGAGGAATTAATGAGGCCAGAGGTTGATTATACCGTGGCCATGGCAGCCTTTTGGGCCATTGAAGCTGTGTACCAAGAGAGCTTTGCCCATTGCCTGGAAGAGGGGTCCAAAACCCCACCAGAGCTACAAGAGGCTTGCCAGAGATGGGGCAATGATGGGTTTGGTCGCTACTGCTCTTCTCTACGAAACATAGCTGACCGGCAGTTGGAGAAGGTGGCTTCAGGCAGCGTGCCTCTGGTGAAGGTTTCAGAAGATGCGGTGAGCAAAGCTGAAGTAACATTCCTGCGTGTGCTTGAATATGAGGTTGATTTCTGGAACATGAGCTGTGGAACAGATGGACACTCTGCTCCAAAACCCTAAGAGTGGAAGCAGGTGATCAGCTTGCTTTGGTTTGTTTACTTTAATGTTCTGAGACTGAGAGCAGTAAATATTAGGCTACAGTTGCACAAAGCAAACAACTCTTACCTGTGTTTGTGTAAATTAAACTACGCCATAATAAGTCACTGTTTGAGATCTATGTAGCTTTTAAATCCCATTTTAAGTCAAACATAGTCTAGTGCCAAATCTTTTGTAAGGTTGGAGCAAGTCTCTTTAGTTGTACGCATGTCAAACATAGCCAGCAAACAAATTGGAACCCTCCCGTCAGTTGTACGCATGCTTTGTGCCAATATTGCATTACACCAACTGCTTTACTAGTAGTCCTGTATTTCCTTATGCAGGTATCAATCCTCCTGCACCGGTTCCCAATCGATATTATAATACTTACCATCATCATGCAGCAGCTTCTGTTCCTGGTCGTCCATTACATGGATTTCTTGATCAATATCACTCTCCATCTCCTGCACTCTATAGTTATCTATCAAAGCATGCTCCTACTGTCTATAACTACACAATGTCACAGCGCCCTCCTGAACATGATGCTGTGCCTAAAACGAAGCTCAAGAAGAAAAGCAGGCCCTTATGACACTCACAAGACATCTTATAAAGTGTGCGGCAATCGAGTTAGCCGAAACAAAGGGGATCGTAATGGAGCTTTCAATATTGGCGCCCTAGTACTGTTGAGAGGAAGAAGCATGGAAAGTTAATTGGCAACAAGTATGGCACTCATCATTCGACGTGAGTCGAAAGCTGGGGAGAAGGTCAAGGCCTTGAAGGGCATTAGTCTGTACTCTGTACGAGTAAGGGTTAGGCCTAGAGTTTGTATAGAAGGAATTGGTTTGTTTTAAATTAGTTTATTATATACATATGCTTAGCTTAAATAAAACATTTATGTTATTTTGGGTTTCAGTTGGAAGATCTATCAAGTAATAATTTGAACAGTTGACGTCTCGTCCTGCTTCATTTCCGATATAAACTCCCCTAACTCATTGAGGTTTGTCAAATTCTATATACCAAATGGTACGAAAGTCTAGCATTGTTGGAGACGAATTGTGTGGAGAAACTCACTTGGGATATCCTTCCTGATCGTGGTTTCTGGCATTTTGTTTAAATAACTTCAAGCACACCGGACAACAAGAGATCTCTAAGCCTCTAACCTTTACTCCAAATTGAAGAGCTCGGTTGAAAGCTTTCCCAAAAACCAGAAACTAAAAATAAAAATAAAAATAAAGAACTTTCAGGACACTTGGGATTTCCGTAGATTGTATATATAAATTTAAGCTAAAGGACTCTCAAGTTACGTACCAAGATATGCATCCAAGGTGAGAATGCTAACTAGTTATAAAGCCATGGCTTGGAGTGAACACTTGTAGGCTTTAGAACTAGGGATCAAGATGGATTGGAAAATCCGATTCCGTTCTGAAATTTTTTTTATTTTGGCCAATCCAAATGAATTTCGACATTCGAAAGTTGCGAAATCTAAAAATTCTGATAAAAATTGGATTGGAATGAATCTAGAGATTCCGAAATATATTGAGGTTTCAAGCTTAGATTACACACAATTACTAATTTCATGTTCTAAATATAATTTGATGACCAAATAGACATAGATAAGTTTTTTTATAAAGGATAACAACATCTAAGTACTAGCATATAATAGTTTTACCAAGCTTACGATATGATTTTTAATTTTGAGTTAATTTTAATCCTTCAAATGGTTGGGCATGCTTAGAATTTTGAACTTGTTTATGAAATTGTCCTATGAAATTCCGAAATATGTAAGAAAATTATGAGTTTTCCGAGTTTGAATGGATATTGAAATTTCGAAACTTTTTGAAATGGAATTAGAATAGAATTTTCATTCCGAATATGGAATTTTTTGGATTGGAATTGAAATATCCTGATTTTGAACCAATCCGTCCGAAAATCAGCCATAATAAGTTAATAACTACCAATGCATCAACCCAAAAGTAAAAAAAAAGAAGAAAAAAAAAGCCTACCCATGCAACATATATTTCCTGTTGGGCCTGAAATGAAGCCCAAGAAAAACAAACCTCGATCATGAAATTAGAGTCTTTATATTTGGTGAACTGAAATTTCATTCGTTTAAAGTAAAGACTAAAGAGTAGATAAGAAAAGTGACATAGAGAGGTCGAATAGGTTAGTAGTGTTCTCAAGTAGCAGGTAATGGAGGTCCCTACCTCCCAGCCCTATTCTCATGTTCAGATGATGAAGGTTTATTTTATAAAAAATAATAGTCACATTTGCATAACACCTTGTGAATACATTGCTCTCATTTTATTAAGTCTCTTTAGAAAAAGATATTTATAAAAATACCCAATTTTAAATATGTATTTATAAAAATACTCAAATATTATTTAAACATAGAAACGTACCCAAAATTAACATCACAATCAACAATTGTATATTTTTTGGGTATGTTTATAAATGAGTTTTGAGTGTGTGTAATGATGAGTTTTAGGTATGTTTATAAAGTATTTTGGGTGTTGGATATTTTTATAATTTCAGCCCATATTTTGGTTATTTTTATAAAACTCCCAAAGAGAAATTCCTACTTCTTTTTTTTGGATTATTAAAAGAAGACTAAGCCCTCAGACCCAAAAAAATGGCTAAAGAAAGAAGACCACCAAAACCACCCCACAACCCCCCATCCCTATTGTCGACTGTACCCACACACACGCTCTCTCTCAACAATGGGGTCCTTCCAAAACCCTACCACGACGCGCTTTCGTGAAGACTTTAAGGTCCCGGAGACGACTTCACACTTGCTACGAATTTAATATCAAAAGCCTAAAACACAAATTTGGGTTGCGTTTTCCCTACGTTGTGTGTAAAATATAGACCTCATCAGATATCAACTTTAGTTGCCAAGCCATTGACCCAATCAAGGTGGAAAAAAATGTCTACAGGCCACCTTGTTCCCAAGGGAGCTCCCAGTACAACTGGTCATCCCAAGCAACCAGTTTCTGAAGACACTTCTGATTCTAAAGTAACCGTCGACTACCAAAACAGCAGCAGCAGCTCGAAGTCCCCAGAAATAAAGAGATCCAAAAATCATGCGGCTCTCAAGCCCAAGAAAGAGAAACGTAATAAGAAAAAAAAGAAGAAGAGCAGAAGCGGCAATGTCTTCAGCATTGTTGGCAACAAAATTGAGGCCAACAAATCTGACCGGGTTGGAATTTTCGGCTTCGGCAACACGCACGTCCACAAACAAGTCGACTCCAGTGAAGAAACCGACTCGGCCCCCAGTGAAGAAGATGAGTGATGATCACTCAATGAGGTTTGTAGCTAGCTAGCTAGGGCCTCTTTTTAATTATGTAAACAATAGTACCTGAAGTTTGTGATATTATCACCTTTGTGTGTGATACTAATGGTTTTTGAGGTTACCCTCCACACCAGGGACGAATCAGGAATTTTCCTTCCAGGGGTCAACGTCTTAAAGGTTAATTGTATTTGAAAAAATCATAATTAAAGCATACAAACTAACATATGCAATATATTCAAAAACCCCCTAATTTATTCAAACTAACCCAAATAAATTCCCAACAACTGATAAAACAAAAAATGTATAAGAATATTCATTAATTAACAAACACAAAAACTAATCCAATTTATCAAGATATAATATAACTAAAGCATATACAATCTAATTAAAAAAATCCTAATTTATTCAAACTAACCAATGAGGATGTCGTCTGCTAGGATTAGGGGTTTTTTTTATATAAAAAATTTGGCAAAAAGATCTTCACAAACACAGCCAAAATAGGCTAGCACAACAACCAAACGAAACATAAAGAAAAGAAACACACGCAAAGCTAGGAGGCAGCCAGAAATGGTGCCAGAGAAAGCCATCAAAAACAGCTAAACTGCTAAAAAACTATAAAATTAAAAAGAGGGGGGTGGGGTGGTGTTGGGGGGGTTTGTTTGAAAATGGAAAAAACGAGTGAAAACTCATTTGGGGATGGGGAGTTATCGGGCAGCAGCTTTGCTGCAAAAAAAAATTGACGCGCGCTGGAGGAGAACAACAGCAGCAGCAAGACAGAACAGCAGCCCCTTTGGGGACTTTCATCAAACAGGTTGCAGGGGTCAAATTTCCACGCTCTAATGGAGGATTCCAGGGGTTGCAGGGGTCACTTGACCACCCTTGCTCCTCTGTGGATCCGTCCCTGCTCCACACATCAAAATGGTCCATATTGTTAGTTTCCATCAAATGTTTTGTTCAATTGCTGACATGGCACATGTGTGTCATACACCCGTTGGAATAGAGCCACATAGCTTTAAAATAATATAACATATTTTAAATATTTTTAAATCTTAAGGACCATTAATTAAAATATTAGGGTGCACTTAGATCATAGGGTTTACTCAATTAATTTTAGAGTTCATTTAATAACACTCTTTCAAAAATAAGGGTAATTTTGAAAACTAGATTTCACTTATTTTAAAACTGAAAACGAAATCTGTTCCGAACATATTTTCAGTTTTTAGTTTTTTAAAAAGTGAAAATAAAAACTGAAAACTGAAAATGAAATGGGTATCAAACAGACCCTAAATTTATTTATTTATTTTTATATTTGTGTATATGCATGTTTATCTTGAGTAAAAAATATATAAGTTATTATGAACAGTAAGATTGTCTATTATCTCTTCAGAGAAGAGGCAAACTGAAAAATATTTAGCTTTACAATTAAAGAGTACATTTTAGTGTGTTTTGGAAATGAGCCGTGTTCGCAATTACCTGTTTTAATAGTTGTTAAATTTGTCTTATTATGTTAGGTTAAAGTGGTAAACCACTATGCGTAAGCATACCCCTCCTTTAGAGAGGCAATACACTTGGAGCATGTTTACATATCAGTAATGAGTATGGAAGAAAAAGGAATGATTTTCATTCCTGACTTCTCATGCGTTTACTTGTAATTAGGAATGAAAGAATGGGTCCCACTTCAAAATCCATAATCACATCCCCTCAAAATTATGAATCAAATTAACTAAGGAGGGGTAGTTGATCCGAATACGATTCCTTTTTTCCCTTATTTGTTTTCAAAAATACTCTTACCACTGTAAGATAGTTCCAAAACAACCCAAACCCTAGAAAGATGATTTGGTTTCTCTCAAAAGAACTAGACAAATTATTTGAATGCAAATTCATCCAATACCTTGAACTAAAATTGTAGAACAAATCTGGCGGCAATCATAAAACATGAAATCAACGTCGTGACAAAGCCTCACACCCCAACCCGAGTTCAACGTCTATGTCAGAGTCAGACCCCTCCATTCAAATATAATCAAATGCATGTGCTTGCTTACTCCAGATAGAGGTACATGGGGAAACAAACGGAACAAAATTATGTGCTTTCTCATCTCACCATTGTTTCAGCGTTCTTAGAGACAAATTGAAAATCAGAGAGAGAGAGAGAGAGGACCACTTTGCGATCGAACGAATTCCTACTTTTTCGTTTATGTTGACAGGGGCTAAAAAAACAGGTTTTCCACATGACAGTGAATTTTTTTTTTGGGATTATCAAAAGAAGACCAACCATGGCATCCCAATTATTTTTGAGATTTTCTATTTAAATCCCGCACTTCTCTTTTGTTACCCCAATACTTAAATCATTAAGTTGTAAGTTTTATTAAAAAGACAAGAAAGGTCATCCAACTTAATACTTAACCCTAGTACATCTATACACACACCCCCACACACCCCACCACTCTTCATATTAGGTTTTAGAAAAATACAAACTCCAACACATGCCTATTGCCAAATTACTCCTCTTTTAAAAACGTAGAACATCAAGGAGCATACCTCTTTAAAATCGGCGTGGGAGCTTATGGAAAGGCTTGTTGATTGTTAGGCTCTAATGATCTTATTCTCTTCCCTTTGTTGATTGCTTGGTTGTTTTAATTTTTGATTTAAAATTTATACATGATGTTTTGGTTCCATAAATGTATCTGGATTACACAACTTATAGGGTGCTTGTGATGGAATGGGTTGAGGTATTTGATATTGCATTTGTCTTGGTTTTGTTTATAACATGGTATGGGACCAGCTCTATATTAGTTATATATATATGCTTGTATGGGTTAAAAGGGTTTTGTTTATGGGCTAATCGTTCTATTTGTATTGGCCAATAGGACATTTTTTATTTTAAAATCTAGTCATTATTATAAAACCTAGCTGAGAGGTGTTTGTACAACCAAACACTAAACAAACCGTTTAAATAAAAGCAGGCTATGGACAAAACGGTGCGTAGAGTTTATTAGGTCACCAACAACACTCAAAGATTGTCTTCTTCGCCAGGCGCACAGCAGCTCAACAAAATTTCAGGAAAAAAAAACCCTTGTCATAGCTTTGAGTCAAAAAACACAAGAAACCAACAACAACCGAAAAACTTAAATTTCAATTCAAAATCATTATGGGTTTTCTCTATCTCTCTGTTTGAGGCATTTAGTCAAAAACGTGGTGGGCACCAGCAGAGGCGCAAATTCCAGCCTCTCCAAAGGATTTTCCAGCGAGGGAATGTGCAGTTACAACTCTTTACGCCTCTCGTACGTTCGCCACTGAATAGCAAACCATATCGTCGTTTTCTGTACATCATATCATACAGTAAGCATTCCTTACTTTTTTGGTTATGCCTTTTCCTTCTTTATTTATTTATTAGTTGTTATTTGGTATTTGTTTATGTACAATATATGTATATATATATAGTCCACGCCAAAACGAAAGGAAAAATAATCTTCTTCTTTTTTCTTTTTTCTATGAACTAATTAAAGATTGGATGTATTATCTAATAACAATATAAATGGGAGATTCATAAGAAGGAAAGGGAAAAACATCTTATAACTCATGGACTTTGAAAGAGAGCAATATGTTGCTTAAAGTAATGGTTGATGCTGTCAACCGTGGATGGCGCGATTCTAATGGTTTGCTAAGCAAGCAAATAGTAGAAAGCAAGATATTTCCTGTTCTTAATGCAAAACTTGGATGTCAAAAAACTTATCTTCAATATCAAGAGTCGTCTAAAATGGTTTAAGACAAGATATCACTGTTTTCTTAGCATATGTGTTGTGAAATTATTGCAAGCGTACAATTCGCACAAGTAATATAGAAATAACTAGAGTGTCGTTCCTACGAAGACTGTAATTTCCTATTAACTACCAATTATGATTAATTCAAAAGTTTATCTGAACAATTGATTAAGAAGATTGATTGATTTAGATAAACTAAAACAATTATGAAGAATAACAATTTAATTAATGATGGAAAATCAAGTTTGATTAGACACTAGAGCATCCGATTTCACCATAACCAATTTCACTTAATTCTTATAGCCAATTAACCCTAATTACTATCCATGTTGACAGTTGGTTTCTCCTAATTCAATCAATATCCCCTCTCGGGCTCAACGAAAAGTATTCTTAATTAACAACCCATTCTCTCCCGAGCAACAGATTTAGAAAATCAAGAACCATTAAGTTCTATGAGAACTTGCAAGAAAACTGCATGAGTCATGTTAGTCCCCTCGGGCACTCATTCAAGTCATGGTATTTGTTACAAGAAGCAAACACCAAACATCTCCTCTCGGTCTCCACTTGGATCATCAATTAAATATTAGCTAGATATTTAAATTATTAAGAACAGTAACAAATACTCAACATGGGATAATAATCATGAATTAATATAACTATAAAAATTAAGCATTCATGGTTAGGCTACATCGTAGCCCTAGCAAGGGAAATTAGTTCATGACAAGAGAAAATATAATCAAGAGAATTATTGTCATAAAACCGATTTGGCCGATGGACTTGATCTTCGGAGTCTCCGTAGGAACACCTTCGAAAGCTCCTCAAGTAGTGCATCAGCAAATTCTTGGCTCTCTTGATGTTTCTTTGGGTGTATGAAAGATGGTGGAAAAGATGATCCTCAGGGTGATCTTATATATTGTAAAACAACTAAACCCTACTCTTAAAAGGTCTGGAAAAACTCTCCTAAAGCTAAACAAAATCCCGAACAATTAAGGAAACAAACTAGGAAAGAATCCTTCTTTGACTTGGAAACACGCCAGCTAACATGCATGCACGTTTTGGGGTCGTTCACTTCCTTGAAAATTCTGGAAAAAATATGAGAAACGTATATTTATCTCTAAGCTTTCCAAGCATATATTACACGCCACTAGGAAAAATAGGAAAGATCTTCAAATCTTCAATCTTCCACAGCAGTGCAGTTCTGATGGGATTTCAACTTATAGGCTGTCTTGACTTGCAAGTCTTGAGCATTTGGCTTGGTAGAAAATTATGAAACTTTGATACAATGATCTTGAATGTCTTAGCTTTCTTCTCCAATTGGCCTTGCGCTAAAATTCATTCGAAAAGTCAATTTTCAGTTGAAATCCTTCCAAGAGTGCAGAATCCCTGAAAATAAGGAAAGTAAGGTAATAATGCTCTTTTTAATTAACTTTTCCTACAAAAACCAAATAAAAGAGGTATAAAAATATAGGAAATAATACACTTATCAATATGCATCATAGTTTTGCATTTGGGTGGGACTCTGTCTCAACGAAATTCACAGTTATTGAAGAAGTATGGCAAAATTACTTTAAGGTTATATTTCAATTTTGTTAAATATTACTTTATATTGATAACTTTCACTTTCGTACTTTTTGCATGTTATTAATTTTTTTTTCTTCTATATTTTTGGTTTTGCTAGTCCCACCCAAGTCAAGTGCATCTTCAAAGAGAAACATTTGCAGACTATGAGGATTTGGTAATTGCAATTGGCAATGGAATGGCTGCTAGGAAAAACTCAATTGGACTTGGTGTTAATACCGATGCTAGAACATATGAAGTTGGAGAAAGTAGACCTACGAGACTGCAGGATACCAATGAGGCATTTGTACCAAGTCAAAATGAAACACCACACCAAACTTTGTCGTCTTGAAATTTTACTTCATCACCTTTTCTAGACACAAATTTGGAGGCTCCATTGGGGGCTACATATATTCTTGTCCATATTAGGTAGTATTGTAAATATTAATTGGACCTATGTCGTATATTCAGGTAAATATTTCTTAGTGGATTGTGGATTCCCAAATTGATGTCAATTTTTAGCTCCGTTTCGACGTTTTCGATATCATTTTCAAGATTTTCCAGTCAAGGTCATGATCCCGAAAATGCAGCCGAGTTGTTCAATCTTAGACATGCTTCCTTGGGAAACGTAATTGAGGGAATATTCAGTATATTTAAGTCACAATTCACAATTTTTAAGTTTGCGCCTCCATTTCCATATACGACACAAGCATAGTTGGTTTTAGCTTGTGCAAGGTTGCACAATTTTCTGCACAAGGAGTGTCATTGTGATGAATTTCCTATTGAAGGAGACAACGGCCATTCAAAATCGTCATTGTACCAGCAAGAATACTAACCAATGGAGGATTGGAATATCTTCAGATATGTGGAGAGATGCTATGAATATCGGGAGTCAAAGATGAGTATTGAAGCAGATACCTGTTCATTTTTATGCATATATAATTAACTTATCACTTTTTTGTCATGAATTAACTTTTATGTTTTGACTTTTGCGCATTTTTCATAAACATGTGGACAGAAATCCTTATTTGGTTACACATTTGAACAAAACAGATGCTCTTTTTTATTTTCTTTTGATGTATAATGTTTGGATGTTATGTTTTTGTAAAGGTATTTTTCTATTTTGAAAATTTGGAAAAATAATAAATAGCCCCAAAAAAAAAAAGGAAATCAGAAAATAACATTTTAGAACTCTAATAAACTTTTTTCAAATCTATGATAAAACTCTAACAAACACCATTCAAAATTTCAAATCAATTCAGGAATTCAGTCAAACTCTATGTGGAGTTTATAGAAATCAATTGAAATATATTGAACTCTATAAACTCAGTAACTCCATTGAACTCTTCTAAAATCTTAATTGAATACACCCTCTAAAATAAACAAATTAAACTTTGTAATGACATCCAAACTCTTAAATTTGGAATCACTACATCTAAATGGACCCTATAAGAGTCTTAAAAATGAACAAACTAGAACTACACTAGCTGCCACATTACATTCAGGGCCGTTTGGTTCATATGAAATGAGGTTTGGGAATATCCATTTTTAGTAAGTTCATAAGAAATGGTTGCCTGGTACATGGGAAAATAGGAGGAAAATAGGGGGAAAATGCAACCCTCCACCCCTCGAGGGGTTTCATTTTCCCTTCCCATGTAAAATTAAAGTAGCATTAAATGCACATTTTGTCCACAGTAACAATTTAGAATTACAATATAGTATTAAATAAATTTTTTTATTTAATTTTATCTAATATGGGTGTAATTCAAATATTAAACAAACTTTGTTTTACATTCTTACGCAAGTCAAATACGGGAAATGAAATGAAGTGGTATTTTCTGGTTATTTTCCCAGGCATTACCAAACACGGGAAATGAATCTTCCATTTCTTATCCATTGGGAAAAGACGTGGGAAATTATTTCCCATCAAATTTCTTTCGCGTTGTGCACAGTGAAAGCGGATGCACTGGAATGATGAATATGAAACTATTGAAACAATAAGAGCAAAATATGAAATACAAAAATCTAAGAGACACAAGGATTATCCTGGCTCATCCCGTGTGTAGCCTACATCTAGTTCGAAGATGGCAAGAATTTCCACTAGTATCCCAAAGGAAATTACAAACAAAGAAAATTAACCCTCCCACCTATCCTAGAATTAAAGAGTTTAACCCTCACAATCCAAATTCCAAACGCACCCAAATCACTCACATACAGAGACAATAATTTGGGCCAACATTCAACAGTCATGGCATATGCTCTATGTCCTAGCTAACAAAACGAAAGCCTTTGCTCTTCGGCTCGTTGAATACCTAAACATGCAACATCAAAATTTTAAATTTTTGGCTAACAAAAGCATCATCTCTCCCTTGTTAAGGATTGACTTGGACTCAACTTTTATCCAATTCAAATTGAAACATCAAATGAGTATCAGAGGCGGATGGGCTCATTCCACAAAAATTAGCCTAGTCCATCGAAGCAAAAATTACCTTATCCTATAAAAGTAGATCTCCTGTTAGCCATACCATACCACAAACATTTCAAGCTTCAAGTTTTCTTCTTTGAGAATGTGAATGAAATTTTATTCAGATCTTTACCCACATAAGAAATTATAGCCCACTCCTATAAAATAAAAAGTGAAAAATTAGTTCTGCCCTGGGGACAAAATTGGAAGAAATCTCTCTTTGTCTAACGTTCTTATTACTCAAACGCGACAAGGCATGGAAATCTCTTTTCATCTACCGCTCTGAAAATACACAAATCACCCCCTTGTATTTTCCGTGGTTGTGAAGGTTCCGTTTGTCACCGGGGTAAAGAAAAAGATTAAGACACGGAAGGTAAAGTTCTATGTAAGAAGGAGTGAGACCATCCGCTATATAAACTTTAATTTCAAGCCTCTCAAAAACAAAATGGAACCCACCCATCCGCTGTACGCATGCTTTGTGCCAATACTACACTTTTGTCCAGAGCCAATATTATACAACACCAACTGCTTTACTAGTCCTCCTGGATTTCCTTGTCCAGGTATTAATTCTCCTGCACCAGTTCCCAATCAGTATTATAATATTTACGCTAATCATGCAGCTTCTGTTCCTGGCCCTCCATTATATGGACGTCACGATCAATATCGTACTCTGTCTCCTGCACTCTATAATTATCAATCGAAGCATGCTCCTGCTGTCTATAACTACCCAATGTCACAGCACGCTCCTGATTATGATGCTGTGCCTAAAAAGAAGCTCAAGAAAAGCAAGCCTTGTGACATTATTAACAAGACATGTTATAAAGTGTGCGGCAATCGAGTTAGCCGAAACAAAGGAGATAGTAATGAAACTTTCAACTTTGGTATCAATTGTTTTACTTTTCAAGACTTGAACCCTAGTAGAGTTCGGAAGAAGAAGCATGGAAAGTTAATTGGCAACAAGTATGGTACTCACCGTCGACGTGACTCGAAAGCTCAAAAGAGGTCAAGGCACAAGTAGGGCTAGGTCTAGAGAAAATTTGGTTCTGTTGCTTTATTGATGTGTTTCGCTTAAGTAAAA